>KZ345704.1:88019-98862 GCA_002352805.1 Teladorsagia circumcincta | reverse complement strand
AAAATAAATAAATAAATAAATAAATAAATAAATAAATAAATAAATAAATAAATAAATAAAGGTATATAGGTCTAGGTGATTTTAGAAGACGGGGGTGGACTGAGGATGTTTGGTGTTTATTCACCCTACGGTTTACAGTATTTAGCAGGCGTCTGGAAAAATACTGACTCTGAATTCAAGCGTAGGGCGGTCGAATTAGGCAGCGTTAAAAATCGACGATGGTACCCACGTTAGGCGATGAGATGATTGTTTCATCAGCAGAAGGATATTCCGACTAGGCGGCTGGGCGAGAAGCCTCATGGACGGAGCAGATGATTAGTCCATCAGCGTAAGGATACTCATCGATTAGGCGGTTGGGCGAGAAAGCAATCAGGTGAGCCTTATGGTTGGAGCAGACAAATCGCTACGTGTCGCTTACTCTTCTGATCACATAATCGCGTGTACGATCGCAACTCTGAACGTTGCCTTAGTCTCACCACCAGGGAGCTCTGCAGGCGCAACATAACCTATAATTGAAAGACGACCAAGGGAAAAGTTCAAGAATGTTTACAATATGGTAAATTCGGTATGATGGTAAGTGGTGTAAGTTGTAGGTAAAATAGTAAGTCGGGGCAAGAAGGTGAGATCCGTTGAAGATTAGGTTGTTTGGTCCCCATTGAGCCAATCGGTGACATTCCCGCAGTCATTCGAAATATTCGCTGAGCGCTTCGCCCGTCTCTTGAGAGGATATCGATATCAAGAGCGATACGACAGTTGTTCAGTTATCATTTTTTATCACAGCACTCTAATCGATTATGACACTTGATGGTTGTCATTCGAACTGCTAAAAGGACTGCCGTAATGTCGTGCTACTGCTGCTGCTGCTGCTACTGCTGCTCTCGATGATAGGAGGCGGCTAATTCACCGATAAATTTCGTCGGTTTTTGTGCCGACTAATGGAGCTCATCAGAAACGCTCTGGCTCTGCGTTACGATCTTACACAATGCCGGCAGGGCTATATAGATAGACAGCGCTCGATGGGCAAGCTGGCTTGAATTCGGGCATGATTCGAATGGAGCTTATAACGTTAGCAAACGGGTCTGGCTATATGGAAGAGCTGAGTCTCTACGAGAGTCCCAAGAAACGAAGGCTAGAACTTCTTGGAAGCTCACCCTTCGAATAAATTCAAAAAAAAATTAAACAACAATACTAAATTTTGGAGACAACCTGGTCAATATGTTGTAATCTTTTTAAACACTTTGAAAATAAAAAATAAGAAAACAAAACAGAAACAAAACAAGAAATAAAAAACAAAAAATTCATAAGTAAAGCAATTAAAAATTAAACGAGTCCAATTTCGTCGTATATCATGCATAGTTTTTGTATACTATGGTAAACTATTCGCTCCACATGTAACATACAGTGTGCTCATAAAAGGGAACGAGTAGTGGATGAGGCACAAAAGAAAACGAATTTATCTGCTTGAAATTAATCGATTCGTTCTGAACTGCGCCATGCATTCGGACCCATTCCATGTTTTGATTTCTGCGCAAATTTTGTGACGATCATGAATTTGGTTTCCTGGGCACTCGAGTTCCATATTACCCCATTTCGTTGAGCAGACTGGTCCGCTAGAAAACTTCATTTGCTATGAAGGTGACAGCCACAAGCCACAAGAAGGGCGATTTTACAGGGGTACGGATAAGTGTTTGATAAGATGTGCCAGAGGATCGGACGATCAATATGTATCTAATGCTATGGGATCGCAAGACCGATACGTAAATAATGCCGTGCGATCGTTAAGATCGAACGACCGAGTACGAAAGTGCTGAAGTTTTACTCAAAAGCCTTCTATGCAATAAGCAAAGCCTTCTATGCGTTTTGCTCAAAGTCCTTCTATGCTTAACACAAAAGCCTTCTATTAGTGTATTGTCAGTGTATAATAGGTATTAGTGTATAAGGAATGATAGAAACAGTCTTTTCCGCATTGTTCTGCATTCAGCTTAACACACAGTTTTTTTTTTGAGTTTTTTTGGAATTTTATCTCACATCAGTAATATCACTTGAAGGCGGATTTTACGTTGAAAAGGCAGCTACTGGAAACTAAGGTAGAGATGGTTAGTGATGCACGAATGAAGAAAAAACAGAAAAATGGCGTATAGAACGAGAAATAGGACTCATTGGTTGTCGCTTTAATGCGACTCTCATCTATACTGTGCTTTTACTGTGCTTTTCACGCTAACGCTATCTATGCTAAAGGGCCGGAGGCTCAGACACGAGAAGACGCGAGAGGTGGGCGTACCGGGCCAACGGCGCCAGGAGTGAGGTCATGCTAGATTTAAGAGATCACGTTCTCCGATGACAAGCGTGACCCTCAGCAGGTCCACCTGCCTGTCCTTGAGGTAAGTTTCTCCTTCTTCAACCTTCGTTCTTTTCGTGAAATCCTCCTTTAGGTAAAAAAAAACTCAAGCGGTTGCGAATTACGTGACTGCAGCAGTGCCATACTTTCATCTTTAACTGACAAGTGAATTAATAAATAAAGTACTCATACGAACTGAGCCAATAGTACTGCTCTTCTGATCATTGTAGTTCACAAATTCGAAAATGGGCTCAATATTTGAAATCAGTCGAAAACGTCGAAAACTCTATGGAATGATAAAAACTTTCTGCGACAAACTTTAATCAGAATTTCTCTCTGATCTTGGCTTCAGATGATCACATGTTTTGTGGTAGCCCATTTTGATCTACGGTCGATGGTTATCGCCGACCCCTCGTTTGGCTGTCTGCCGTCTCCACAAATTCCATAGTCTCTTACTTCCCTCGATTTAGGCAGGACCCGTTTTTTTTTTGTTGGCGGTAGATGGTATGTACGGTAGATCAAGGTGGTTACCGTATGCGCAGTTGTGTGGCAGTGAAGATCAAGGGGAGTTCTGTTTTGGAATCTGGGATATGAACTCCAGATGATTCTGTAGTGTTTTCGACGCTGATACGAAATATGGATGTTTTGTTTTGAATCAACGAATTTTCAAGGAGTTATTTGAGGGTACGCAAACATCGCAAAGGCATAGGCATGGTCCTTCTCCCGGTAAATCGATAAATCGAGCTGTGTCGTCTAAATCGAGGCTCTTTGACGAATTGGTGAAAATGACCTGATACTTTCGGCAACGTAAAGGTGAGTATCCAGAGATTAGGTTGAGCGATATCATTTCTCTGGTGTGAAAGTAAACTTTTTATCTATGTCTAGGCATATATCACTTATTGAATCCCTGCTCTCGCTGGGTGGAGTTTATTCCAAGCGGGGAATATGGCCAAAGTGAAAGTGGAGAAGAAGGAGTGCAATGAACTGTCCAAAGTGAATCGGAGACTGGGTGGGTTTCAGTTATTGTCAAGAATTCATACGACTACTCAACCACCACTGAAGATGAGCCCCGCTATAGGTGCTTAATATCGAAGTGTGCAATGTTTGAGAGAAATAGTCAGTATTAGTTAATTGTATTAGTTACTCTTAATCTACTATTATAATCGATAGGTATCTAATCTTAGCAGCGTACTTCCACTTCACTATTATACTATCCTTATGTCCTATCGCTTGTTATCCCAATCTCTCAACTCACGGACTACGAACGTGGACTGAAGACAAGGCCACGTTCATAGTTTGCGACTCCGGAAATTGCAGAAAAAGCAGTTTCGAAACTTCTTATGTCTGAGGCGCACCACTTTTGTTGTTTATTTTAACTTGTATTTGACTAACCTTGCTTGGTTATTTCCATATAAAATTTTTGACGCTGTTTTTTTCGTATTTTGTTATTCACTCCGAATAAATCTAAGACTACGGGCTAGAGCCAGAAAAGCGTCCTTCGATGTGCTGTCATTTGAGAGCACTGGTTTCCGAAGGCGCCCTTCTCGTTTCAAATATAAAGCCGGAATAAAAGGAATTATTGTAATAGGATAAAGAAGTGGCTAAAACAGGGTCAGTACTGAGTTGAATGACGGAGTTGTTGCAAAACTGCCAGTGGCAGAATTTTCCCCAATTTCACGGCACGTCTAGGTTCTGGGTCTTCTCGCCACGTACATAGTTCGCGGCTCTGGACATTAGGACAAGATTAGATACGTATTGATCGATTAGCTTGAATACGCCTAGTCTACTACAACCAGCGATTCCAGTCGATGTATCCAATCTTGTCAGCACAGTATTTTACTATCGTACTATTGGGTTGTTCGGAAAATACTGCGAAGCTTTGTCCGAATTTTCGATTGCACTTACTTTTCTTGTATGAAACATTCACTTCAAGATTATTACCATCAGCATATAGAAGACGTGCGCTCTTTCCAGGCAGCTTCTCACCCTCCTCTCTTTGAGATTCCGGCGTTTACTTCGAAAAGAAGCGGTCTGTACCGTTTTCGAATTGGCCTCAATCAATGAATTTTTCACCATCTATAGGAAGCTCCAGAGCACTAGTTAGGTGATTCATTATATTCACAAGGGACTAAGTCGAGCGAGCAAGCCGAGCACGGCGAAACGTCCCAACTAAAATCCATGATTTTTTTATATGTAATCCTTCGTCACATGTAAATATGCGTAGGGGTGAGGTAACACAATATTTGGCATCTCTGGGTGAACATTACCCATGGTTTCAGCTAAATTTCAGAGGTAGTTGGAGCCAACAGTGACCACCACAGCGGTGCAGTTATCTAGCAGCTTTCTTTGTTGAATCAGTTTATAACATCATCAAAACACTGAAAAACCCTTCTCTACAAAAATCCCTGCAGCCAGCCCACCTTTTAATCGAATCCAATAGTGATGCTTGTATAGTTTACTCAAAGCCTGAGCTATCTTCCTTAGTCATCATTTTTGTTAACAGATTTCTTCGCTGCGAAGGAAGAAGAAATTCTGACCATGGTCACAAGGTTGCCTTCCACTTACTGAAGCAATCCATGTGGTACCCATTGCGAACATACTGCCTTGCAACTAAAACCGTAGGAACACTCGAAAACTGACAATAAGTGCACTTCAGCATTGTTGCTGACCCACTACTGGTAGCAACTAGGTGCGCCTCTGGAAAGTTGAATAATCACTCTCCATTCATCACCTACAACCGATCAGAGCAGTGCTCCACTTTGAGCGAAATATCTCCGGATGCGAACCCTTGATGACAACGGGACACTGGCCTGCTCATCGACTTACCTTCTGAATACAGCACAGATGCTAGCTGTAACGACACAAAAGGAGTGGCCTTGTAGGAGCTCGAAAAATAAGATAGGTCAAATGATGGTCTAATTCAGAGAGAAGTTTAAGCTGTAAAACGTTGCACGAAGCCTTCATGTACGCTTCTAGTGAAAGCTCCGAAGACACACTACAATAAGGAATTGCCAGAACAATTCGAAAGTATTTTGTTTTTTTCTTGAAGATTTTTGTTCAAAGTGTCGCAGTATTTTCCGGACAACCCAATATTATACTATCGTAACATCCTATAGCCTATTATTCTAATCTTCCAATTTGCGAACTATGAGCGCGGCCTTGGAGGTGCCAAAAGGTACTTTATATTTTTTGAGCGTTCAGAAGAGAGCCATAGGATCGACGGTGATGGGATATTTTACACACACCTAAGTCCTCTCATGCGGAAAGAGTGTCAAGGTAGTTTACTGCTTTGGCTCCCATGTAGCAAAAGTATGTTAGGCTGTAGGCGTTTCTCGTAGATTCCACATAAGTTCATTCGCATTAATTGAACTACGCTGTCCAGCATGAGCCAAAATAATGGTAATCGCGAGCAATCACGAGACTTCTAGTCTTTCAAGACTTTATTCGCTTGTGCTGGTTATTGCATATGGTTGCATTTTTTGACTTTTGTACAAACATAAAACACCTGTATAAGGTGGCCTTTTTTAGTAGTGAGTCTTTTATCTTGAAAATCAAAATGAGTGGAACTGAAAAATCACTATCTGGGAATTTCCAAAAGTTTAAACGTAAACAATACTGCCGTTTGTGGCATCATCCGAATGCTTGTAAAAATTGTAGGATTAGTAAAGCTTACAACACGAGTTGATTTGGAATGCTATCCACCACCCCGGCCATCACACCATCCGATTGAAAGAGTTTTCGACCGCTTCACGAAACGCTCAGCTTACAAAATACTCAACAAAGTCCACATTAAACATAATCTTGAGGACAACTTTACAAGTTTTATTTAGGAGGATTTTAATACAGCATTCAGGCGTTCGAGCAAGGTAGCCCCCTATTCGTCTAGCCAAAAGAGTTCTGAATTGCTGCAACTCAAAGTTTTGGGGGCTGTCGAGTTCAATGAGTTGTCTTGTCGCTTCCACGATTCCAATGGGCTCATTTGGTGCGTCTTTGAAGTACTGCGATTCGATGCTACAGAAGCCACTCAGAATCAGGGAATTTCAAAATTTTTCTCTTAAACGGGTCCGAGATGAACTTGATGACACCTACTTGTGTGCTACTATGGAGTCTCCCCTGAGCGAGATGAATTTCTCACTAAAACTGGTAGTGGGATATTCAAGCTCAACTGGTTGGTTGCTCCTCATAGAGCAATGAATTACTGTTTACCATTAGAAGGCTAACTGATCAGCTATTTGTTGGATTCGAAGTTTTTTTTTCCTAAATTTCCGCAATTTTCACCCGCCCTGCAGAGAAATTTCGTACCAGAGTGAGTATGTCGTTGCCGGTAGAAGTTCCGTTCGAGCTAATGACGACTTCTTGAGATGGAGGTTCATGCTATTGTTTTTCTGAAAGCAAAACTAATCACGATTTATTTTCGTATGAGGTAACATAATTCAGCTTTTTTGTGTGAGATTTATTATCTGTTGCACAGCAAAGACCACCCACGACTGGACACTTTCATCACTTAGCAGAAGAGACCTGCAAAAATTTAGAATTTATTATGTCATATTTTCGCTGAAACCATTGTTCCCGACAAGCGAATAGAGTTAAGGAGACGTTTGACGTTGAGCTTGTTTCTCGGATCTTTACTCAGTTTTTTCCCTTATTTGCTTTCTGGTCATAGTTTGGTCACTGACACTTTTTTCTTTTGCGCACCTTCGAATCCTATAATGAATGGATATATGATATAAATGCGTATAATAAAGTTGCCATGTAATATAAATAAACATGTAAAGTTTACGAAAATAGGAAAACGTAGTGCATGCTAGTGGTATAACTGTTAACATTAAAAGTAGGGTTGAAGAAATCCTCTCAACGGCTACAAGAAATTCTGTAGTATATTTTCAGTAAAAAAAGACGTTATCCAATGTTTCACTGTTCTTCTCTCCCTTTGAGGATTTTTGAGGATTCAAAGGATGAGCTGATTCGGACGTAAGGCTGCGTTTGCGTTTCTTATTGAAGAATGCAGATCTCCTCATTTCGACTTAGGAGTATGGTCGTAAGTTATTAAGAGCATCTGGCTTCTTATTGAGCCCTTTATCTGCCCTACAGTCTCGGTCAACTGTTCGCTGTGCCAGGATCATATGGAGGAGATCATATTTTTGATGCTCTTTCTTAAAGGGGGTGGGGGGAGGGTTATTGGTAACGTGGCATCGTGGTTTCTGTACGGAAAGAGGTATTTCTTTGGGAATTCCAATGATCCGAAATTTCACTACCCATTCCAATTGCTGCAGCTTTTTTTTTTCACAGTTGCTAACAGGCTAAGTTTTTCAGGGTTGAGCGCTCTTTCACAACGGTGTCTCCTGAATGGACAATAAAATCGAGGTCCGTTTTCGCTGAGCGGCTCTGTGAAGGCCTAGTAGTGGTGAGTATTGGTCTGGGGTTCAATTTCGTGTGGTGACGATTTTTTTGCGGTGAGGTTGGAGCTCCACATTTACTCCACATAGCGCCAGTGCCAACATGAGGTGCCATGTCCATTAGCAGGACCAGCAGTGACCTTACAGTGAGATTTTCATCAAAAATCGTCCTACCCAAGTGGATTTTTTTCGATCTTTCGACCCTTTTTGACCTTCAAAATGCGCTCAGCGAAAAAGAGGCACAGTTCTGCAGTCCACGTGAGAGCCTCTGCAGAAAACCATTTTAAAAAGCGTTCCTCATCCCGAAAGACCTCCCTTGTAGCTTCATTCTTCAATCGATACTACGGGCTGTAGCCCTCCCTGTAACAGGGGTGAGCTAGCAAAGAACCCCTATAACTTTTTTTTAACGACTACTCACATTTCTTTTGACGAATTTTGGTTTTCACACACCTTAAAAATAAACTCCAGTTGATGCAAGTCTGGTGGTAAAACAGTTGTAGTTCAAGTATTGGTTGCTCCCCCTGGTCAGGACGGATGGAATACTGCTCCAAGAGTCCAACGAACGCGCGTCATCATTAGTTGAACGATGAGCAGCTCATCGAACGGTTGTACCGCTGTCAAAAAACGGGCGTCGTTATGAGATGTGGCCGATGGCTATGAAAAAACGCCGCACCTCTTCATCGGCTGTAATCAATCAGTGATATATGATAGTGATAGGCTTTCAACTCATCACAGTCGCGTAGATTGCGTGAACACCTGTTATCGCAATGGAATCTGTCGGGGCGTTTCAGCGTTGTGCTCAGGACTGGCGTTGGCGCGAGTTGCTCTATGAGGGATGGGCGGTTTGTCACGGCTTCCTCCGGGTGTTGCACCCGAACAGCCCATTTTTCTACGGCCGATGACAAGGCGTCCATTCGGCTGTAAATCGTCTGTCTGTCCTTGCTCAATGTTTCAAACTGTTTGTCATGGTGTCAAGAACTTTTCTGATTGATTGTCCAACGATTTATGAATGACACCGGCTTTGTTCTTTGTTCTGTCTAGAGCTAGTACTGACTACTTCAGCACCAATTTTTCACTAGTATTTAATGAAGAATGGTTTTTCTAAGGTGAGAGACAGAGAGAATATATCAAGCGTGAGCAAATTACTTCCGCATTTATAGTTACCGTTAATTTAAAATTTTCAAAGGTTCTGAAGGTTCGTAACGCCAAAGATTATTGTTGACAACAAAGACGAAGTAGTGGGTAAAGGCGTCATCACTGTATGCACAGTCGCTGGAACTCGCCAGCTACCAGTTTTCGCTTACCGGTAGTTCGTTGCTAGCCATGTCATTTAGCCATGTACCCTTTCAAATGCTGGTGAGTATGTGAAGAAGCAGAATGCATGGCTTTCACCATGAATTTATGTATCACACGTCTTTGGAATTGTATCGTTTCCGTAAAAACACTGGAGCAAGGAGAAGTGGGTGTCCATCGCTCCAGAGGAAGCTTGTAGAGGCTAGTAAAAGTAAGGCTTTATTCGATGTCACTCTGCCTTCCAATTGTATGATCTCCGCTTTCACGGAACTTTGGTTTCTAGTCCCAGCTGAGCGTGAGGGTTCAATTCAGAGTAAGATACTCTTGAAAATCGTTAATGGGACAAGTCTGGTCTGCGCCATGTACTCGACCTCCTTTTGGAAAGGAATGTAAAACCCTGTTCGGTCTATACAATGACTTGGGTCAACCAGTACATAAGTCAGGTTTCCAAAGCTTATTACTAAGTTATAGATACCTGTGATTAGTACGAAATGTCGATCAACAAGTGAGGTTTATCTCGAGGATAGTTTATCTGCTTCAGCGTCACTAGCAATTGCGCCTCCTCCATTTCGAGGTGTAGATTCTTAATCTACGGCTAAGCGTCCGTCGTGGAGGGCTCTGCTGAAAGGTGCTGTGTTTGGCTCATTGAAACAGCGGTCGTGTTGGCGGAATGGGAAGTTGTTTCTTACGTGGAATTTTCCGTCGAAATTCCACAGTTTCTGGTTTAAATAGCATTCCAATCGTCGTCGATGGCTTTTTGGGAAAAGGGTGGAGGTAAGAGAGATCAGGGACGGGTCAAGGTAGTGACAATTACAATGTGCTGGGCATTAGAGGTTCGAGGTCCTATTTGAAGGATTTTGCGGAATTACGTAGACTAGAGAGCTGTGCCCTACTGAGAGTTTTTCATCTTCTTAGATCCGATGAGGATGAGGGTAAATGAGTGCATCCGCCCTAGGTGTGTTTGCCCTACCTTAGCGGAAAGTGAGGACCTAACATTTCGGTAAAAAAAGCCATTACCTCTCATTTTCAGCTTAAATTTGTTCAAAACCTACCAAGTAGGATATCAATATGATCACGGAATCATAAGCTCATTGAATCTGCTGGTATTCTTGGCTTTCATAGACTACGGCTGAAACAACTAATCGCACTGGAGCGCTTACGACAGTGTCATGTCCGCAGGTGTGCGATTGGCGAATTGAGACTCAAGCGCTGAACTTCTTGGAAATGAAATCTAAGCTTTGAACAAAAATAAGAAGTACTTAGCCCACTGAACTCGTCATGATCTGTGCTATCCTATGGCCTTATTGGACCATTCATTCGAAAGTTACAGCAAAACGACACATTGCTACGGAAAGCTGTATCATTTCCCGGCGATTGAACAAAAATTAGGGGCGGTATTGTACCTCTAGCTTCTTGATCGTTTTGTCGTTATCATGGAATGAATGATTCAGTTGGAAAGCTAGTTTGAGCTGACTAAGAAATAAAAGTCGACACTTCAACTTCCTTATTCATAAACCTCGACATCATTGTTAACTTTGAATCTTTTCTTCTGCCAACGGGATTTTCAAGTGGAAAACGTCATTAGAGCCCCGACCGTCGATCCTTGAGGCCTAAACAAGGTTCTTCTCCTAGTGTTTCAGACGAAAGATTACGAACTTCCACCGCAGACTTGAACGATGGAAAAAATCAGGAATCTTTGAAAGCTTTAGCTCACTATACATCTAGGGACGAATGCATTTTTTCTGTATTGTAGAGGAAATTGAAAATAAATGATTGTAATGAATGTTATCAATCAAATCCCGGAAACCGTTGAGAC
>KZ345704.1:47692-58587 GCA_002352805.1 Teladorsagia circumcincta | reverse complement strand
GTGGTTGCTGCAACACTGCTGCGGCTGATGGCGCTACTGCTATGGTAGGCCACGACAGTAAACCCGATTATCGTGCGGAGATGGCAATAGGCTAACCTCTCAGCGACATTGGATAAGCCTGTAGCGGCTTGTTTCGCTTCCTACTTTTCTGTTCTTCCTGTTCAAGTTTTAATTTGGTTCCTGGAGAGCGTAAATCGTAGACGAATTTCAGAGCTAATTCGAAGGTTTTGCAAGCTTTAGAAGCCTACGTTAAACCAAAGAGTAACACCAATGTTGTCTGAAACCGCTTTTTTCCTATCGTAAACTTCTTTCCAACCCTGTCCAGGGATTCAAGCTTTTTTCAAGTTGGCGTCTGATTATGTTTCTTAGTGTTCCGTACTTGCCCTAGACCCGTGCGACCGCTGAAGGAATTAAGGCTACCCGACAACTTTTCCAGACCCACTGGAATTCTTGCTGATTGGATTCCGGAAGCTACATCTGTACAAGTGCCTAATCCCTATGTTTCACTACATATTCAGCTAGAAGGGACTGTTACTACGACTACAGTACTTATTTCCGACCACACAGTCTCACTTCATATTCTGGGCAGTGTTGGGGTGCTTACCAAGCGCACAGCCCGGGGTTGAGACCGTCTAGGTCACCTAAATTCTGGGTCGGTATATCGCTATCTCACTTGTCTGGCACGATAAAAACAGTGACTTTACGTACATCGCAGGCTCTCGCATGTCATTCCATGGATGAAATCTATTTTCAATGCCACTACCGTTCCCAATGAAAGAAGATTACGTGGTGTATACCAAAAAGGATTGTTGGTCAATGCCGGATGCTTAGAACTTTTGCTCCACTTTATGTCAACTGTTCTGGGAATACACTTTTATTCGTCCAGAAGAACTTTGCGAGTTTTCTCGATAACTCGGAATTTAAGGCGAAAATTCCTCTCCTCGAATATGAACAATCCAAAAGACAACACACCATATGAAACTGGTGTCAGTTAACCTGCAGGTCAAAGTTGTGCTGCACTTGGGTTTTCGGCGCTCATGGCCTTAGGGTGGACATTTGAAACGAGGCCTGTCCCAACGACATGGGCGTCAGGTTTTTATTATTTATTTATGTGAATATCCATGTGTTTTTTATGCACTCGTAGGCGCGCAAAACAACTCATCAAGAACCAAACCGTCTACAAATCAGGAGCATTGAAATAAAATGGACTCATTCAAATTTTCCTTGTAATAACGTCTAATTAGAACTAACCCTGCACCAGGTAGAGGAGGAAATGAACTAAAAATGAGAGAATTCTCGTCGTATAATAATCGTATGCGAACACATTCAGATAAGCTTAGTGATAGTGCTATTCTTGAAAATATGAACTATTAAATCATGTGGCTATTAGAATTAATTAATATTCACTGTGTTATGATTTGATTCTTCGTTGTATGCGGTCTTATTCGTATTAATCTTAACAATTGTCATTTAATAAATTACCAGTTAATGAGGATTCTTCATTATCTTGGTGATAAAGTGCAACGGCTGGCGTATAATCGTTATTCGATTGGGCTTGCTTCCACTGATTAGACTTTACAGGGAACCCTTAGAAGCTTATTAGGCTTTCAGATGTGTTTTGTTTTGTTCACTGCTTGTTGTTTTCATTTTGTGATGTGAAAATTACCCCACAGGTGCTGAGCTATGGTCAGCGCACCAATCGAGGCTTGATTCAGGTAGGGAAGCTAACCCTAGCACCACAGAGCTCAAGCTCCAGGCTAAACTGTCTCGATCATAACTCAGCGTCTTGAAGTGCATCGTTGGTGCTGTCTTAATTCATGGAATGTTCCCAGTTGAGCAAGTCAGCGTTTCCTATAATACCTCTGCATAGGGCTGACATCCCACTTCCGATCCAGGATCGAATCGCTATATTAGCTTGGTCGGAAGTCAATCAAGTGATCATGCTAACACGAAAGTTCTGTCTTTTTTATCACCCTAATCTACTGAGTATACATAAATGAATTGAAAGCTGTAAGTTAACATTTTGAAAATGGTCCTATTCTGTAGAGAGCACAAAAACGAGACCGCTGTGAAGAAGGTTTTCCAACACTTTATTCAGCTTTTTCATAAGCGTTGCAACGTACCCTCTATTTCGGAAAACGAAGAGAGCGTTGAGTGCAGACCACATACCACAAGTGACGACGGCGTGAAAAAAGACACATTTTTCTTGGTCGTCGTCATTTGTGGTGTGTGATCTGAACCCGACGCTCTTCTCGTTTTACGAAATAGAGTATTTTTTCTTTCCGTTTTCTCATGTTTTGTGCTCTGCCTGTCCTCTCATTTCTTAAATCGTTTCCATTGAAATTATTTTTTTTTCTTGTCAGGAATGCACTCTGCATGATATCGTTTACATGGTGCAAATTTTTAACAGTTTGCTGATCTTTAGCGTTCTTCATCATCGATTAAACAAAACTAAGGTTTTTTTCAATAAAAAGAAGCATTTTGGTGCCACTACTGTTCTAAATCCGATTTTCATCGTGAACGCTTGGCGGATTGATTCCTATCCCATTTCTCTCACTGCTCTACAGATTTTTGTTGCAAGCTTCTCGAAGAAGCAATTGTAAATCAGAAGATGAGGATTTTGTGAGGTTCAAGACTAGGGTAGAGGAACGGAAAATGGAAATTGCACACGTATGACTGAGTTTTCCTTTCCTCTAAGGATAAGTCCCAAGGTGTGCAATAAAAATAATTACATATTTAGTTTCAAACGCGTTGGGGGTGCTCCACCGCAGTGCCCCTCTCCCCTTTATTTGGACTCACCCCAAATTTGTTAGGAATTATGTGCTGTAGCATTTCTATTATGAATATTGTGATTTCTACATGTTCTACAATTTCGTTTACTGTGTTAATTGAGCAACTATGGACGCTCCATGGGTACCTAATTATGAGCTGAGTTTACGATCAGTGGGCAGCCCATTAAAATTAAGGTAGAGGGGGGTCTGTTGGTGAGGGTAAGATAAAGGAAGCGTGAGAAACGGTGAGGAATCCGAGAAATGCGATCCCCTCCTGGCTCGATGATCTCTGCATTGATGCGACTCTCGTCGATGCTGCCCTCTTCAACGCTAAAACTCTCTCTCTGCTAAATGGCTAGAGAACTGCTTCAACTAGCTAGCGAGTCGATGGGCGTGCCGCGTCGACAGCAGCGCGGAGAGGATCATGCTTGGTCGGCGCGGCATATCCTTCGCTGCGAATTGCGTGTCGGTCCACATTCTTAAAGGTCGGCCTGTCTTGGCACTGGGTTAGTTCATCTTTCTTCAACCTTATCTTGGGATCCTGCTCTGAATTGAACACGCGGGAGGTTTGGTTGATACGGATTCCCAGTATCATCTAAAGAATCCTTTGTGTGAAGTGGGAGTTTCGGGTAGATTTATATGATTGATAAGGAGAAGCCAACATAATGACGCACCGATGAGCTACAGCTCAGCGCTGCACCCACTCTCAGAGAAAAATTGGATAAATAATGGGTCCAAGAAACTACCTCATTGAGAGGATCGATGCTCTCCACACGTACCGGAACCAAAATGGTTTTTAACTAAACTCATGTAATACTTTCAGTTTTTTTTTCTGGAAACCCCTCTATTAAATCTCGGTTCTGAATTGGTTGTTTTTCTATGCATCCTTGAGAAGTTGTGTTCCAGTTGAGAAATGACACTGTCACCAGATGAGGGGAATTAGCGTCGTCGAATGATGATAGATGTGCGCGAGTGCGTGTGTTGGTTGAGACCGCGGCCAGTCGGCTTGGCTTTGACTTTTGCGCGGTAAACGTTCATACTACGACAGTGACGACGACGGTGAAGGCGATGGCGATAGTTATACACGTCGTCGACGTTGATGACGATGATTGACAACATCTCTCCACTACACACAAACTACTCAGATCGTCGACAACTGCGACGATGGTCATTGTGAATCGTCGTGCTGCGTCGCATCAATTAAAACCGATGCACAACACAGCGGCCAGTCGACTGACTGGCGGTTGGCTGACTGGCTGAGCCGGTTAAGACGAAAGAAGGCGCTCCTCCTCATCCGTCATGTAATTACCTGAAGAATCCACCGTATCTACCGTGTTGAATAGGCGATCCATCATCGGTTTTTGTGATGGGGAAATAGCGCGGCCTTCACCTAAAGTTGTCCAGCGATTAAAAACTAGCGACGATTAGACGATTGCAGTTGAGGATATCTTCTGCAAAAGTTAGCTGTATTTGCATGCACCTGTTTTGTAGGTATAGACAGTTATGGGCGTGATGGCGGTCACATAGCGCGCCTATGAGAGCACCTAAGATCTCTTGATCCGGTATCCGGTATTCAGGAAAGGAGGGCTCAAGATAGCCCTTTCATGTAAGTTGCAGAACGAGGTAGCTTTCTATTTATTCGTGAAGGACCAACATAAAGCGTGATGCGTTACCAGGTTTGGCTAACCAGCCACGTGATCCCCCCGCTTTCCCTTTCTGAAGATTGATAGTTCCGGTGGTGAATTCGCCCGTTCTGTTCCCCTGTATCCTTACCAGAATCTTAAAATCGCCCCCCCCCCCACCGACCTCTTCCTGTCTCAGCTATGTACAGGCACGGTTTATCCTGGTTTGAGCGTGGATGAGTTAGCCGCGAAGGCAAAAAGTTACCCTCGCCGGTTTTTACCGAATGTCTTCGCTTACGTCTCGACGGGTCAGGTTTCTTAAGCCACCCCTCCCCCCCCCGCTCGTGGCCACATTCAGCCACATTTCCTCTGAGAGATGACATCGGCTACTTAAGAAGGACTTCTGAAGCCATACAGAATCAATCTCGCTCTGAGCTGCTTTCATGGGTTGGGTCATATTGTAATCGTTACGCTCCTGTAGCCATTTCGGTTACGCGGGAAACTTTACTATGACCAAGCTATCCAGTAAAACGTAGCAATTTGATAAAGTTAACGATCCCGAGAATTTTGAAGGTTAGAAGCCGTCGATGTAACGGGCAAAACACGCAGGACGAAGCATCTGGGAAGGTCGAACGAAGGGACATTTTCGACGGCTACCTAAACTCGGAACGTTATTCGAAATTCAGTTGGATCTGGGGGCTGGACTTTCAGCTGAAATCCAGGCTGAAATTTGCTTCAGCTTGCAATTATGGGATCCTACTTGTTGTCCGGGGCATTCAGCCACAAAACCAAATGAGAGCGCATTATCGTAAGACAATACTCATTGAAAAAGGAACCTAATACGATGAAGGTTCCTATTAAAGGTTCCTACATATAAAATAAAGGGCAATTACCATTGTTTCTAGACGGAATCAGTGTCAATAAGAATTAGGTATCCTGAATACCCTGAGTGCACTTACCCTTGGCAGTTGTATCCCCGAAAGTGCTTCCGAGGGCCGTTTTCCCGTGACGGCTTCGCCCTCTCCTCATTGTGTTCCCCTTGAGTCGCACCCATTAATATATGCCCATTTCCATAGTGAAGCGACATCGTCATATCGAATGCAGCAACAAATTGTTAATAATTCAATTAGAGACCGGTGCTGATGGTGGCGATGGGGTGGTTGGGACAACGTTGGCAACGTGTGTGACCTCTTGAAACCCTTCGCGCGCGCAGCGACCAGCCCGAAGCAAAAACTCCATTGTGAGAACAATATGCGACGACAGCTTTAATTGGCTCCGGCCAACCACTAATAGCGCTCGCCATAGGGACAGATGATTCGAGACAATAAACTCATCACACGGTAGCAATTATCGAACATAAACACGATTAGCCGTCCCATTGTAGGGATGAGCCGTGCGTTGGTTTCCGGATGAGACTTATTGAGGCGGTTGAATAGGCGGAGTGGAAGGATATTTTAGATGATACAGTGAATGTCAGGTGGCGCTTTTCCTAGCCCGTAGAAGCGGGCTCATGGTCGGACCGTAGCCGATGCTCCACTTGACATCAACCACTTGATAGGGCACAGGCTTATGACTGGGCTACTTTTACCGTTCTGGTTCTAGTGAATTGGCTTACGATAATGCGCTTTGGTGTGGTTTTCTGGGCTAAATACCGTGGACTACAATAAGGATCCATCAATCGAAATATTTACGCGGAATATCAAAACCTGGTTGTCTTTCTGTGAGACCAGATGACGCTAATGGTCTGTTCAACGGCTTTCTTGGAGCGTTCTTTAGCAGCTGCAGAGCTGCACCAAAAAAAACTACCTAAGTTAGATTTCAAAGGAATACGGGTTGCGAAAATTTTTTGCCTCAGACGGGACTCGAGCCCGCACCTCTTGCTTGCCGGGCAAATGCGCTACAAGTTACGCTACTGGGGCACCTTTTCATCCCAACCCAGCTTTATAACAGTAACAATAACGATCAAAAACAAGTCAAAAACCTGAGTTAGGACTTTTGTTTCTGAAGATAGGAGGAAGCATGTAGATGAGAGGGTAAGTGATGAGGGATTCATAGGCCTCTGACGCAGAAGGAAGAATTGGCATAAGAAAGGCTGAAGCTGTTCGTCTTCCCTAGTGGCGCTGCAATTTACCCTCCGCCTTGAATCTCAGGTTCAGATGTTCATACTCGATAGGTGAGTAAGCACGGTGTTCCTGCTGTGTAGCTACCAAGCCGAGACCAAATGGGATATATTGTGGGTCTTACAACACGACTCATGACCTCATTCCCGTTTGTCTCGGTGGGCGAAAAGGACGGTTGATTTGGGTTCCAGCCTGGTTCAAGCGTGGATAACTTGGCGAAGTATGAATGGATCTGTTTTGTCCATATATTCAGGAATACGGTAGAGTCCCTGTCCTCTGGAACTTGTCCATGGCCCTGTCCAAAGGCAAAATGCATGGCGTAATCTCAGTGGCTCGGTCGATTCCAGACACCCCACACTCGTTCCAGTGCTACAAAAATAGTCGTCAATATGTCTAAGCTGATGTCGATCCGTTACTTTTTGCCACTGCTGCTGTTGACATACTCCACTGGGTGCAATTTAAGGCTGTCCGGAGATGATGTGTTGTTGTTTAGGAAGCTCTTCAGAAGGCGACAGGACAAATCATCCCTCCGAGTTGGTCGTCGCGCTTCGCTCTAACAATGACTTGGTGAAATTTGAGCCACTCGTCCGCCGCTTGAGCAGGTAGCTGGTAATTTGCCTGGGAATCAACATCGGAACATTCGACTGAACTACGGTTTTGAATAGTTTTCAAATGATGGCTTGAGAATTGGGAGTGTGCTACGACCAGAAGCTAAAGGTGGTAGCTTCCTTTCGCTCTTATAATTTGCCCTGAAATTCGTGAGAGGGCGCCTTCCCTATATAAGGGGGCATCCTGCTAGCAGTCCATTTCCGAGTGGAAGATCCCCTTTTTTCTAAAAATGGACAACGTGTTAGGCGCAAGAGGAAAGATTCTAGGATCTGTGTGCAATTTTCCTTTTCCCCAAAATTCCTGCTTCCTCCTAGGCTTACGCCTAGGGAATGCCCCCTATCCTGCCATAGCGCCCGTGAAAAACATACTTATGAATGTGTTATAGGCTTTACTTTCTACAGCGCCCTTACAGTCCCTCATTAGGAATGAAAGGGCATTGAGAAAGCTCCTCGAACTAGCTCGTCGCTCTTTGTGCTTTCTGGTCGTTATCGATTTACCGAGCTACCTCGTTTAACCCGCTTTTGTTGAAGAACATCGCAAAAAGATAATTAGGTTGCACCTCTGACCTTTTAAGAATCCCCATGACCCCCATCTAACTTTTTACTCGTTAACTTTGCATTTACTATGCTGAAAAGTGAGATTCACTCAGCTTCATAGGCCCGTTTTCATGCTCGTGCAAATCTGCCGATATTGATTTTTAAAACCCATTTAGCGGAGTTTCATTGCCCGAGCACTCGTAATGGCTCTCCTTACTTCCTAATCATCAGTTGCACTTTTCTGATCTACCAACGCCCGGTCATATCTTCCATAAATTCCCTTTCGTTTTCATTTCTCCTCTCTGGCGAAGTCGAGCATAACTCGAATACCGGCAAGAACATTGTAATAGCCTCCCATAATGATGTCCTTATCGGCTACCGTATTCCTCGTGACGTCATCGCTTAAATATACGGGCGGCTTCGTGGTGTGTCGCTTCGATACCTGCATTAAAAATGGGCGGCGTCAACCAATCATCGCTGGCGGGCGCTGCGGCCGCATGAAATAAGGCCATCCCCCATGTGACACCCACTACTATTACGCGCATTCGCCGCCTGATCGAGATGAGGGGATTACGGTAGGTGGCATGATGTCTCTTCAGGCGGTGAATGACCCTGGGTTGGAGTGTTAGCAGGGGTTTTATCTGCCGTCCCCATCCTGTTGCCTTTTGATTGCCTGCATGTTCGGGTTATTGATTGATTTCTGAGGGCTTATAAGGGTTTCGGACTAGTTTGGGCTCCCCTAGCCATAAAGATTTCATAGGCCCAATGAGATCATAAGTTCTAACCAACTCCATTCGACCGAGTCCTACCCCAGAAGCCTTCTCGGGTAATAAACATCAGTTAAGGCTCAGCAAGGTGCTGAAGGCGCTTGGTCTCATTGTCAGCCCCTGCTCAGAACCCTAGAGCGGGGGTCCAATAACCCTATTCCCCCCTTCGATCGCGTTCAACAGCGCGTTGATTTTGATTGCTGGGTGATCTTGTCCGATCGTCTTGTCTACATACACACACAGAGCATCTATGCGTGTATTTGCTCACCACCGCGCAACAGGAATTTATATCGTGCTCCTCTTCGCGCCCTTACCATCTCTCATCACCCTCTACCCCCCTCTACGATCGAAGCGGGGCCCACACACACATGGGGCTTAAATCATCGTGTACCGTATCTATGCGATTATAATCTGACTCATTTCCCTCATTTACATACAGTCTGTCTCCAAAGTCGCCTGACTGAGCACCGGGTTCCTACCGTAACTACTTGAAGCTTGATAGGATTAAAACATTTAGTGAGCCTTTGTGACTTATGGCTCGTTAATCTCTAGCTCTATCATCATCGTTTATCATTCATTCACTTTCAACCGTTTGTTTTTCTCTACTGTGAAGTTCTCATCGAATTCTCCCGTGAACCAGTTTTGATTACTTTCCAGTAACTTCCAGATTGTTTGCCCGGAAGTCTTCGAATAATAACCTGGACCCAAGTAGGAGTATCTCATTCAGTTTTGAGGATTCCGCTAATCAAGTGGCCAGTGGGGCCCTCAAAAAGGTGCTGTTTTCTAAAAAGGTCCATTTTTAACTCTACTGCCGGCAGAAAAAGTGCCGTTCTTTGTTGACTAGTGAGAGCTCGAAGCATGGACAGGAAGGATGTAATGAACTTTCTTATGGTTCAGCAGATTATTTCGTGACTATCCAAAAGTAAAGACTCATTTCAGCAGACACTAGGTTTTTTCGGCCCCCCCCCCTATCCCCTCTGAAAGTGCTCATACCCACTCTGATTTTACAGCTATTTGACTATTTTTGCTATATAGGTAGCAAGGTAGGTAATCAAAGGTTATAATACAAAAACCGATCTTTTTTACACCGATTGACCGCTCCTTAGAGTCTTAGCGTCATATTTAGCTCTAGGATCTCTACTGCAAGAAAAATTTGGTAAATTCGAACAAGGCTCAAAAAAACGAGAGAAAATGTTGAGGGCCAGCTTCCACTTACGACGAACCCTTGGGTACGACTTAAATACCAAACTTGAATTGAAAGCTCCTCCATGTGAGTTAAGGTAACCGAGTTATCAAGCTAATGGCCCGAAATTTCATATAGTGAATCGCTTCAAACTATATTTTCATCCTTCTTATGGCTGTTTGTTCATCATTAACTATTTTATCCAGTTAGTTATGCATCCATTCCGACTTTTACTGCAGCTTTTTCTCCTATGACTGATTATCCCATCAATTCGATTACTTCATGCTACCATATCCAGTTTAGATTGCCCGCACATTAGATTTCTTCTTTACCTAACACCGAACGATTGACTTTATTCCAACTGGGGCCACCTAAAGAAAAGGGCTCGCGCCCTTTTTGTTTAGCTGTTCGCTCTCAGTTGAGCTCCGATAAGCCGCCTGATTCTATTGAGTTTCAGCCATCCATAAGTACCGAGAACTCAATAGAATAGCCGTATTGGGCTTTACAAAAGATTCTCGGATGATAATGAAAGAGGATGAAACACATGAGGTATAGGATAGAATAAAATGTATAGGAGATAGGAAGTAGGTAAAGAGATCAGGACCGACCTTGATGAGTAGACTAATGCGTTTTCTATCGCCTTATGACAAATAGATCCATCTTTTCTTCACCCATCCGCCATCCTCGATATTTTTTCTTAACTTTGCTCCTGTCGTGATTTTTATTCCAAGGCCTGAGATTTCGCTAGGTTCCCCAATGGTAATAATGCTTCGGTTATTTTCCTTCTGTAGAATGTGGAAGCTTCACAGTGCATGTGGATTGGCGCTACAAAACCCATCTATGGCTCATAAAATGGAGATTTCTTGACGAACTTTTTCGCCCATGATCGTACACTTCTCCTACTTCCCCCCCCCCCTTTTCCACATTGTGTGTGTGTTCGTTTCTTCTTTCCCGATTTAATGGGCGTGCATGTGTGTATGTGTATGCGTGTATGTGAGTGTGCTGAGCAGTTGCGTATGTGGTCGGCCAGCGCCAAGGCGCTTCAATCGGTCGTTGACAATCTTGACGAGTTGTGAGAACTCCTTTGCAATGCTCAGCTCCCCAATCGGGGATAAGCTAGGTCTAAATCTGCTATCGAGTCTCACGGGTCTGGGGAGATTTTCAGGCTCAACCAGAACGCCCTTTACCCTCCCTGATGTAGCCCGGGGTGTGTGTGTGTGTGGCTGTAATATTCGTTAATCAATCGACTACCTCGTTTTTTACGTTGTGGACTCGTGTGGAGGATGA
>KZ345704.1:28011-45075 GCA_002352805.1 Teladorsagia circumcincta | reverse complement strand
GTTCCTGCCGGTTCCAGTAGGGGTTATGCACATGTTGCGTTTCAGCTTGTTTCCTGAACTTTTTGATCACAAAGCTGGGAAGCCATCGATTCGAGCAGTACCGCGGCTACAGGCTCGACATATGTGGATAGCGCGCTAGGCTTGTTCTATCCCCCACATTTCCCTTTCGCTCTCTCCTTCTATGACCGTTTTGTTTTTCAGGACTTTCTCTTCTACCTACAACTTCACCCTTTAATTCGTGGCACTTTTTCATTTGCTTCATCCTGTTCAGTGATTTTTGAATGCTTATCCTGGGAAAATATTCATGGCTTATCCTTTCGACTTTGCTAGTTGACTCTAGGGAACTTCAACATTTTTGGAAATGCCCATGGTCCACTGCGGACTGCGTGATACACGTGGTACACCACGGTGCCACAAAGGGCACGCTTGACTTCTTCCGCATTTTTTTTTGAGGTGAACCTATGCGTACGTATATAATTTTTCATCATTTTTCATCGAGTTGTATGTGGAATGCTGATTACTGTCGAAATAAACTAAATCAGTAAGAAAAGCGGCTCCGATATGCAAAGTACGGCAATCCACAATGTGTTAAGCGTTGAGCAATCTTTCAAGGACTTAAAATGAATTTCTAAGTGTCTTTCAGCCCTAAAGTCTTGCAGCGTTTCATTGAAAAACATTTTGAATTGTCTTATGCTCCAGGACTGCACAGTACTAAAACGACTCTAAAAATTGTTCCATTGTCACTGCAATTATACCTATGCCGTTAAGCTCGCTTTCGAATATTTTCGATATTAGGGTTGAGTTTTTTCGTTCTCCTCTACTTCTTCAACCCTTTGTTATGCTTTTAAGATTAAGAAGTATTTGAACGCCCTTTTCAGAATGTCGTTACGAATAGACGACTCGTCGATGTTCACCTCAGCGTTGCAGTTGAATTGTGGAAAGGCCGAAGACGGTGTTGCCGAAGGCAATGGCAGTGGTGAGGTGAGACACTCCGAAATCGTTTTATTGCGGACATCGCTATGAGACTTATTTGAAACACTTTCGTTTTTTCGGGCTTCTGTGAGTATTCAAAAACACCGACATCATTCTGTTAGAGGTACTGATTTCTTTTTTTTGCACAAATTAAAAAGAAAACGAAAATTTAGGGTTCCTAAGCGATTGCTTGAATGGTAAGGCCACATGAAGTCCGCAGCGTCATTTAGCCCGATGTCAGACTTTGCGAATCGCGCGATTCGCTATTCGCTAGCGTCCGCGGTCGCGTTGCGGTACAAGCCAATTGAGCCAATTCCCGGTTCGGATCTCACACCAAGTCGACTACGCTTTTGATCTCATCGCGGGTGATCAACTGGCTCCAGCCTTGTTTGAAAGAATCACAGCACCGATCTTCCGGTTGCCTCCCCGCCCCCCCCCCCCGAAATGTATTGTGTGGGGTTGCTCAGATGCCACTGCGACCCTGAAAGGAAGTAGAGTGCGTGGCGCACTCCCTAAAGGGGTCAATCGACATCGAATGCTCCTAACATCTTTTTAAGAAAGAAAGAGACCGAGCGGAAGTGCAGATGAAGAAGAAGTTGGATAATCTACGCACTGCTAGATTCCGGTAACTATTACATAAGACTGAAGTACTCGATTCTGTGGGGCACCCTGAGTAATGATTGAAATGCACCCAATCGATTGTGGCAAGGATTTTCCTTGACAATCAATAAACTCGGGTTTCATAGATTGAAATCAAAGTCAAATGCAAACCAAGAAAAAAACCCTATTGATCACATCGAATTTTGCCTAGGTGACCATGCGAACCGTGACGTCAGCAGTGGTTTTTTTTCTGTGACTTTCATCCAACACGTGAGGTTCCAAGGAACACGACGACGGGGGAGCTGTCTGAACGCTTCCCAAGCATGATTTACAGCATAAATTCAACGACGGCAGTGTGATGCCAACGAACAGCTGTCCACCTGTCCACCAAATCAACAATATAAGAGATAGACGAGAGATGGTCGTCGATTTTTTGACCCTGGTCAGAAATTATGAGTCTGAGTCGATTGACTGGCAGCGGACGAGCAGGCAGACACCGCGCGTGTAACGCGTAACGATTATCGTTCGCCGGGGGTTACGGTATGAATCCGTGACATGAGAGAACTTAATCGGGTGGAGCATGTCAGAAAATGGATAAACCTTTTTCCAGGTGCTTCGCAAGAATGCTGGGCTATGAATAAAATTTACACCCTAGGCCGGACTCGAACCGGCACCTCTCGCTTACCGACAAGCGCTCTACAAGTTACGCTACCGGGGCACCGTTTTACGAAACCCAGTTTTGTATGGTATATGTACCATAGCTTACCACCTCTCACACAAACGTGATCCTTCCCTTCTTCGGAGGATTTTTGCAATTTTTTCTTCAAAGCTGGAGAGTTGAAAAGTAGACGATGCAACTCAGCTTGTTTGGAATGCGCCACGCGTTTGGCTGCCATTTCCAATCGATTAATCTTTGACTGTGCGTGTGTGTACGAATTTTGCAATTATTTCTTTTTCGAGTGATTATTGGTTTGAAGAGTGAGCATACCCGAAACATAGCTGGCAAGCAAAGATTTTCGATCATGGATCAGTTCCATGTCCCTTTCAAGACGGCAAGTGGATAATTGAAGCTTCACAAGTGGAGAGGAGAACAGACCTCTTGTTCACTTTTCAAATCAACAGCCCTTAACCAAAAATGAGGTCAAATGTAGCATCCAAGTGAGATTTTAATAGAGTCAAATTTTTATGATTCGTATTCTCATGTGGGACAGAACCTAGACGAAGGGTTTGACAGTGTCTGTACTAGCCACTGTACCACCACACATCACCCCAACAAATATATACAGCTTGATAAATGTGTAATGGGACTTCGAAACGATGGACGAGGTCGAAGATAAAACTTGATTCGTGTCGATTCGAGGTTGTTTCGAATTCGTTACAATATCAGGACCGAAATGGTCGTCTTCATTGAATATCAAAAAGCTGTACGGTAACCGTACTGCCAAATGCTTGCCTGCTACCTTTGATGTCATCAATGAAAACTTCATCAGTGAAGTAACTGCTTTCAGCCGACTACCAATGGCGGCACCCCTTCACCTGAGACGCCGTCGAATACATTCGATATTGAGGCACAGCAAAAGGCATTTCAGAGGTTCACTTCAAGTCTTGGTGAGGAATCAATTTCCGATTAATGTTTCAACGTTTTATGATTTATTTTACTTTTATTTTCCCACGTCACAAAAATGACAACGACGTTCATTCGGAGCTTGTGAGTTTACGGTAGCCCTGTAGAGTGTAAAATTGCGTTATTCTTACGACCATATGTACCCTAACCATGTCTTAAGTTGTATAACTTGCTCAAACCCTCGAGCAGTTCGGAAAACTCTTATCAAAGGTATTTGGAGGGTCGTTGAGGTATTTGCGTCAGGACCAACCGTCGCGTTGGGCTGATGTTGGCTCCAGAATGTTTATCCCGTTACGCTTGAAGATCTTACCCCTTATGACCCTCTATTTTGTCGCAGGAAAATGAGTACTGGCGAAGGAAAATGAGCAATGGAATATTTAGTTATCGTCAAGTATCACTCATTATTTTTGGCCATCACCACTTGTCATTTCTCAGTGACAGTAATCAGGAAATATTGTCTTGAAATTGCAGCCCTGTTATCTCATAAATTCGAGATTGCATTTTGTAGACCTTGTCACCACATTTCAAACGATGACATTTTACGGCATTGTTTTACTTTTCCTACTTGAATGACCAGTGTTTATTTTCAGTTTTACCCATGAAAACTGATAGTTAGCAATATTCGATTGTAAAGTTATTTGTTTGATTTTCATTAGGAAATTTTATTGATGTAACAATGTTACGAAGAGCTCCCTTCAGGGCACGATGTCAATGTAATCTGTAGTTATCAGTAGTAAATGATAGTAATCTGTGATAGTGTTATGTACAACCAAACATATAACCATTAACATACTATAATAGAAAATTGTCGCATTTCAGCTTAGCCAATTTTCTACCTTAATGAAGGTAATCCTAGTAGTATGAAAACTATAAGAATCGAAATCTCTACTAAACCAATCACAACGATATGGGTTTTTCTAGGCACTCCTTCTATTAGTAAAGATTATTATCGAAAAATTTGAAATCCTCCTGAATTTAGGCCTCGGAGGATTTCGTTCCGCCTTCAACATGAACGTCCTGCCACCATTTTTGGCCGCACTGCAACAGAATCCATTGGCCTTACAGGTAGGCTTCTTTGTTACAAGCAATTACTAAATAATTGTTGTGATGTTAAATGGGTCATTTGAATAAGCTGGGTGTTTTTAATTACTGAGCGGTTTTACAGCAACAATTGCTTGGATTGACCGGTGGATTGAGCGGTGTTTCACCGGGACCTGATGAAGAGGATGAGATAGAGAACAGCGCCACTACTGAACCGGAAGATTTGACGATGAGGTACGGTCTCGGGGGTTTTATTATAGTTTTCGTGGGGGGGAGGGTAGATCCAGCAGACAACTTTTAACTTTCGTTGTTGTGCGCGTGTTCGATAGCTTCTTCTGATAGTAGTGAAGGTGCTAAAAAACTGAGTTATTGGTTCAGTTTCCGCAAGGATGCAAAGATGGAGGATCATCATGGGGAAGGCGGCACATCACTGGGCGGCCCGTCATGGTCCTACGAAGAACAATTCAAACAGGTACGGTAATTCCATTGATTCTCAGGACACATTCGTGGGATTTCAGAAACCTCATCTAGCTCAGTCTAACAGAAGAGAACTAGCTCCTTTGCCGAAGAATTTATATCAGAAAAATCGGGACCGCGTATGATTTGTTGGGCCCCTTCTCATCCAATAAAAATAGGGAGGCAAACAAATTGCAGTAGCTAAATAAAGAGATTGAATCATCGCACAATAATGGCTTGTCGTCAGAAAAGGCTGCGATACAGTTTTTGGCACCATCGCAAGTGCGGGGAAATGAAAACTGCTCACACACACACACTGAAGTTTCTCCCTCCTTGTATAAGACTGAGTACCTCTTATAACTGAAAAAAAAATGTTTGAAGCGGTTCCAAAATACGCTACCTCCTCAATGACCTCGTGTATTGTGATAGCGCTCAATTTTTTACTAATTAATTTCTTGAAAAAAGTTGAATTTGAACTATTGAATTTGGCCCCTGATTCGAATCCTGCGAAGCCTTGAATCGAGTTCGCCAAACCTGAAGGTTGGTTTAGAGCTATTCGTTAGGATCTGAAATTCAAATCCGATTTCATTAACTTAAGTAAGAGGAATAGCTCAATTTGGGTCTCATCCAGTAAGGGGGGGGGGACGTCGTGCGATAGTTCATATTGCGAGAAGTAAACTACTTTTTTTTGCAGTGGGGAGCTTCGGATGTGTTCAAAAGTTTAAGCGCAATCGTTCATCGAATCGCACCCCGCGGATTCCTTCCCTTTGCAAAAAATCGAATTTTTGTAGCCGGTAGGAACTGTATCACAGCATGCCCCCTCTACTAACTGAGACCTTCAGTTTTTTCTAGGACCCACTAATGATTGCCCACTCTACTTATATTTCCAATGACGTTATATCTACAGATAATGCTTCCTTCATTTGTAGAAGAACATTTGAGACAATACCATTGAATCACGTTTACCATTTTTGCTGACATCAAGTGCGCGGCGCAGTCCTGTCCTTAGCCTCATCCGCTACAACATCTACTCCATTCAAATGCATATAACCCTCTCAAAAATCACAATGCAGCTATTTTAACGAATTCAGCTTTGTTCAGTGCTCTTTGCGGCCAGCAAGGACCTTCCTGGTGCCGAGTTTACCATTAAGTATTCCTCTAAAGCGAGTGGCTCATAAAAGCGTTTAATTCCCCGAAATCCTTCGGCCATCTCCGTTGCTGAAGCTAATTGACTAATCCGTCGCTGAGGACACTCATCGCCTGGGTATCGACCGTATCGTGCTTGACGACGACGGACGCAGCGGCCGAACTACCGTATTCGGATTATTCGCGGCCGGTGGAATTCACGCGATTGTTTTCATAGCAAATCGCGCCGCGCGTGCATCATTCACGAGGCTTTTTGTCGAGCTGCGCATGCGAATGGCGTATTGTTGCATTGACGCCCAGCCAAACCAGCCAGCCGGATAGCTGGCCGAACGGATGCTGATGACGATGAGAGACCCCCTCAACACCTGCCGCTTCACTGGTCATCATGGTCATTAGGGGATGTCGAATAAAGGAACGGCACAGGGACCAGAAAGCAAGACTTCCGCCAGCCTCGCAGTGGATCCTCCTAAGCTGAATAGTCACGCCGAATTTCCAAAGTCAGCAGCCCAGCGAGTGACCCCGCCCTCCGACTGGGGCCACTCCTGGAGTGTTTGCACAGTCCATGTACACAGCCCATGAATCGTCGTTTTTCCCTGATTAGCTAGGTATTGAACAAACGAGCGTGTGGCTCCACCCACTGGCAGGTTCTGGGCGAGAGGTTTTTATACCGCTCCCAAACTAATGAGGATAGTGGACAACCCAGTGCAAGAAAGTTGCTCTTCATGATCTATTGCCTTTGAAAACCCTCAAGACCGTTTCTTAGTAATGCATTCTGCTGTGTGCCACGGCAGTACGAAATAACTCCTCCTAGAGGGATAAGGCTAGAGCTAAATGGATACCACGCTTGAACCTTCCTCGGACCAGTGTTCGAATTCTCATACTTTGCCTTGAAGTTCCGAAATCACTTCCTCACATCAGTTTCTTCATCCGGAGCTCACCGCTAATCCCTAGAAGTCTCGTCATGAAAACGCGAGAAAACAATAAATCTAATGGCGCTATAGCAAGATAGGGGGCATTGTAGTGGCAATGAACTACACGAAACATCTCCTTTCTGTTGGAAACGGGACTAAACGGAAATCGGGCGAGGAGGGATCCAAGGAGAGCGAGTAATTTTCATTTCCCCCGAAGCCCTTGACCCCTCCTACACGTAACTCTAGAGGGTGCCCCTGTATCTTGCGATAGCTCCATTCTAGCAGCGTTTTCCCATATAAAGAAAAATTTTTGTCAGGGAACCGTGAAAAGAGCTTCATTGCAGAACCAGGCGCGCTTGATTTGTGCAGGCCATGCACTGCTCAAAGTGGAAGGCTACATTGAATGGATTCACTCGATCACAGTTTGCAATTCTACACCTCTATGGAAGTTACACGAGGTTCTTAACGAGAAAACCTAATCGGAACCCATTCCTTTCCCTCCCAACTATTTTTTCTAGGTCGGAATCTTGGGCAGTTTTCTCCAGTGCTCTCAATGTTGTTGTTGGAAACGTTAGAGAAGCGTGTAGCCGTCCAGGACAAATCGAATCGAACTTGAGCTACTTTTGTATCTTTCAAAAGGAATATAAGTGATAGCAGTGCCTGTGCCTCAATCAAGTTGCTTCTTAAAAATTTCGCTGACCCACGACGACAACTCTCATGGTCAGGCTCCTTCCTGAAGCTCTTTGCATTGGATGGCTCAATTCGCTGCGACTGTTGCAATGCACGTTGCCTTCTCAGCTAATTCAGCTGTAAATCAAGTTGGTAATTGTTGCTGTCAGTGTTGGCCGATAGTCAGCAGAGTTGCGAGCGCTCTCATCGATCAACTCAATCTCACATCAACCTCAGCAAAACCATTGACACTGGCACGCGCCACGGCGCAGCTTCGCAGCTTTCCAGCACATCGTTGGCTGGCTGACCAACGAGGGACTCATCGTTCGAAGAGCATCATGACGATCGTCATTCATGGCTTTTACAACTGGCGACTGATGAACGATGCCTTCAAGTCACATTAATACTTGATTTACAACCGATAATCAGGACTCTTCACGGGAGCAGCTCAATTAAACGTTCGAATCAGATATGGGACAAGGACTGGGTGGTCTCAGGGATGTGAAAAGCAATATTCTGAGACTCTTCTGAAACGGAGCATGTGTGAATTTTCTGGGTCTGAAGGGGCTCTTCTTCAGCTTGATGCTGTAGGAGGAGTGATTTCATGGGTTCAGTTGAAGAAGAAGGTTTAAAGGGGGTTCAGTTGAGACAGCTAGCAACTACAAATCCCTTCAGGTTTTTGGAACATCGTGTTCGGGTATTCAATTTCGTGACAGATCTGGAATGCAGCTATTCAAGAGGGACCATTGTCTTGAAAAGGCATTCAGCAATTGCCTACATGTGGTTGTTACGCTAAAAAAAAAGCATAGGCGCGAAATAGACCGCCCGTGAAGAAAAAAGAAGGATGATTCGTTGAAAATGTTGAGCATAAGGGCTGCTTCTCTTGACGGTGGCATTTTAGAGCTGAAAATTGCTAGCCTATATGAGAGTACATAGGGACGAGCGATAAGCAGACGCCAACACATTCGCAACGGTAAGGCCTCTGCACTTCATGACTCCCGGCCGCCTTTGAAACCTTTTGTAGAATCACAGGAGCAGCATCTCCCTTGAAGCCAGCTCTCTTGTTCACCGAGAGGATGGTTTCGAGGGCCGATTTAGGTGTCCTTAAAAAGGCTGGGATAATCACTTGATAGAAATTGAGGAGAGCGAGGGCACTAACTGAGAAATGCTTTTTTTTCTTTTCGCCATTTTCGAGTGAAATTTAGTCCAGTCCAACTCAACGCTACCTTCCTATCCTTCTACTCCGAAAGAGAAAGGATTAGATGGTTGCGTTAGGAGGTCCTTCTTGAGACGTGCGACATGGTAGTGTTCAGAATGACATGGTAGTGGGCCTCGGAGTCATAGTTAGCCTAGACAGTGGTTGAGGAGGCCAGATTCACATGGCAGGATTTCTATTATTTCATACGGGTCGGCACAAATAATCAAACCCAGAATGGATAAAAAGTTTAGTTGACACGGCGATATCCTATCCGGGATATGATCATCAATGCATGGCGGTAGTGGTGGTAAAAAGTCTCAGTAAACGTACGAAATCAGGAGGCGCATACGTGCCCTAACTTTGATAATTTGGGCTAACTCGAGCCAATTATATTTCCAACTATTTTTTAAACGAAGCACTGTGATTACTGAATTCCTTCCAATCGATGAACCCTTCTTTGCTACTACGGTTACGGTCACAGTCTGATATCTTTGAAGAGAATTCCATTAAAAGTGGAATTATCAGTCAGCAAATACTGCTTCAAAAATACTTGAAGATTAACTTTTTCCCTTGTGCGCTTCCCAGTTTTTGTAGGTCTCGCGCCCGCCGTTCTAAGGCGGACACTCGTCTATTTAACTAACTCTCTTGCTCAATCTGCTTTCCAAATTGTTCAGTTCTATGTGCTAACTTTGTAAAAATAATTATAGAGTACTTATTATAGTTAAGAGAATAATAGATCATCTAGTTATAATAACAAAATAAATAACAAGTAGAGTCATAATTACCAACAAAAACAAGATTAATTAGAGTTATAATAACTTGGGCGCAAAGGCGGTGCGGTGAGATGGGGCTCATCACTCACATGGTCCGAGTGTCAAATTTTGAAGCAAGCGGCCAACCAATCCCATAAAATGTTTCAAAACGGCTAACTGGTTCCATGATTAGTTCGGAGGATAAGAACAGAGACTTAAGGATTTGTACATCGCCTACCCAAAATCGATTGAATGCCGCTACCATTTTTAATGAAAGCAGTATTCTTGGCGCATCCCAAAAGGGATTAATTAACGCCGGCATACCATTCTATCGTTCAATCAAGCTCAGCAAGCTTTGGAATCTTCCATGATCCTCCAACATAAGGACGAGGAAGTGAAGCCATTCACTGTATTGATCGCCTAGTCGCGTTTTGTTTCTCATCTTCGGGTCTAATGGGACGTAAGTGTCTCATCACGAATGTATCGTAATCCTACCGTAGGCGTACGAAATGGAGACACGCGAGAGAGCGCATCGCTACACTACTCCGCCTCTTCGATAGATAGAAAAGCCACTAATTGACGCGGTGTCATCGCAAATTGCATTTCGCCTTTGAATATGATTGCTTTCTTTGGCTCATTCGTTTCGACGAGATCGACATTGAGATGGGATGAGCCTGGCCGAACTCTGGCAAATGCGGCGGCTGCAGATGGCACAATTATGAGTTACGAGAATGAACAACAGGGTAAAATTGGAGGAGCTCGTACCGATGTGCTACATAGGATAGAACAAAAGATACGACGGATTAGATTTCAGAAGGTCCTTACCGAGGACAGAACCTACGTATGTACAGAGCCTACCCCGACACGTCCTCCTACCTCCCTCACCCTTCTGATTATAAAACTTCAGTTGACTTTGACAGCTCATCAGTAGTAGCTTTACTTCTCGGAGTACACCGTGAACGGGGCAGCGCGAGATGGTGCGTTAAATGGTTTGCCTTCAGAAGAGCCGGGAGGACTACCACCGTCCGGCCTTTGTCACAAACAAAGCTTCCTAAGAAAAGTTCAGGAAATTAACAAGGTTGTCATTGTTCATGCAAAAGCGCGGAAAGTATCTTTAGAGTTAATCACAAGTCTTGGCAATCCTTATGTAATAGCAATGTATGTCACCGCCAATGTTCTCTCTAGCTACTCCATTTGTTGAAACTTGTGAAGTGCGCAGTCGTAAAAGCAGTACTGAAGCAATTGATCAAAATCACAGAAGTTACTATGACATAGATGGTAATGTAAGGAATATTAATTAGAGGGTTGAAGGCATGTCTCAGGATCATGTTGGTATTGGGAATGTAATGGTGCGAAATGGGCCGGCAGTAAAGAAAAAAAGGAAAAAAGGAGAAGAGTCCGTCGAAAACACCTAGATTAAGGGCTTACTCACCTTCGTATCCGGTTGAGCTAGGGCAATGAGAGACTAGCGCGGACAGGTGAGTATGAGGCGAGAGAGTGCTACAGGTTAAGGGCGCCAGATAATAGCCTGATAAGAGAAGGAAAAAGTCGCAGCTGTAGCTGGGCCCTAGCGCTCTTGTCGGATGATTTCCACATCTGCGATTGTCCTCTATGGTTCTTTCCTAAAGACCGAAGGGAATCGTCCATCGACTCCTGCCTGGGTTGTGCCTTTGAGGTCGAAAGATGCTTATTCATCGAACTCGTCGACTATCTTTTCAGTAGTAGGCGTCACGACTGCGCGTGCGATTAAGTATGACCGCTCTAGGAAGTACGCAGGGAAGAAAATCCGGTTGTTAAACCCCATCTCTTAGTTTCATTAGCTTGAATTAAGTAAATTCGAAGTGTATGTTATTGTAAGTTTTGATGGGAGAGAAAAGCTATCAGAAATCTCGCTAAAGAAGACAATAAATGCAGATTGGTGTTTGAATGCGCTTACGTTTGGGGCAAATGGTTGAAATCAGCCGGTACTTATCGTTAGTGGAATCAAACCTGTTATGCCGTAGTGATAGCTCGAGGGCAGTGGATACGATAATATTGTTCGCACCGGGGAATTATGTGCTCCACCGAGAGCCAGGCGGCTGAAGAAATCACGGTACCGTTCTTCAAACGGATGCTGTGTCTTTTTTCTTGTGAAGATTCAAACCCTAAAAAATTGTACCGCCCCAAAACTACTCGCCCTCGATAGGATTTTGTTATTTGTTATTGTTTGTTGATTTTGTTATGGCTATCGTACGACTTCCATTTCAATGGACATTTTGTACCAAACGACCGTATCTTGTAATAGAAGACTTAATCTTGCCCAAAGTCAATGCACCAGTTGATGGTCGCATTCCGGGGAATTTCGCAACTTTTTTTTTCCATTTTTCCCATGATTGCTCCCTCCCTCTTTCCAAACCCACCCAGACCCCCGTATTGAGTGCCTCAAGCGAGGAGTTCTTTTATAATTCTGGTGTCAACATAAAATGGGTTTTTTTTCAACAAATAAATGTTTGAATTGTAAATTGGTAAAATGACGAACGCTTGGGCATTTTCCTCTTCCTTTGTCATTTCCAAAGGAAAAAAGTTACCTCGCGAATATGTCTCCAGTACCTAATTGATTAATTTGATCAGTGATTTTTCCAGCTATACGAGCTCTCAGATGATACTAAGCGCAAGGAATGGTTAGATGACTGGTTGAGCTTTATGCATCGAATTGGTGAGTTATACTTTTGTCCTTGGCTACGGTTCTTACTTCAATGTAACTCTCTTGAACAGTAGTATTGAAATGAGAAAACAGAGCGATCCAGCAGCTCCCAAGTTCTATTTGATACCGTATCAAATCGATACGACTGACGGGCGTTGAGTGGGCTGCTTCGGCGGCGGCGGCGGTTAATTCTCCTCGTAGTGGCTGTTTAGGCCGATTGAATATAGAAAGATCGAGCACGAGCGCTCGAGCGCCCAAACGCAAACATTGAGCTTCTGATTATATTCAGATTGTTTGACGAGTTGTTCTCGACCATCTAGTGCCGACATGGCTCCTCCCACACCTCAGTCACAGTCCTCCGCGTGGGCCCCTAATTTATCATCGATTTGGAAAAAGTTCCATAATACGATTGAAGGCTGCCACCAGAGAAGATGATGGGAATGAATATCCTTCATTAAGGTTAAATCATAAGTGATACTTATAAAGAAGAAGCGTGGATGGAGGAAACTATTTCATTAGCCGGGTATCAAACCGAGATCCATTGTTTGCTTACCGAGCTGTATTGCTACGATTGCGCTACTATTAACTGTCATCACGAAAGACATCGTCTTTCCTTTGAACAATTTAATCGCTCGTGGGTTGAGTGAACTTCCACAGCTTTCAGTAAAAAAAAACTTTTTGTGCTCTCAGGTCACTGAAAAAAATTTAGCAGAAGAACCTGAGCTAGATAAAAAATTGTGAAAATCTGATAACTGCTACCAAAAGGGTTACGCGATCGGTGGCGCTGATCCTATCTTCTGCTTGAACGGTTGCCAAGTACCTGAAACATACTAGTAAAAAACATCTTTTAAGTTTTCTCTGCTGAACTAGTGGTGAGGCAATGGGATAGAGAAAAGGCACTGCTATTTCGGAATGTGAAGCCGTCCTGCATACTGCCACCCGAGAAGGGCTCTTCGCGCGGCGAGAAGGCAGAGACACAGATGGATGATGATGGATGGGGCCATACTGTGTGATCTGGGATGCACTATAGTACATCCTATCTCACGTGGGGTCCGCTGGCCTGTCTGCGTCTCCGCCTTCTCGCCGCGCGACGAGCCTCCTGTAGTGTAACCCCTGCAAACTATTTCTTCTATCCCACTTGATTACTATCGGAGCGTGCTAGCCGACGCTAAAGTTGTTGTTTTTCTTCCCAACGTGAAAATACTAGCTAAAACTAAGTTAAAAACATCAACTTCAAGACATCAGCTAGCGCCGAGCTATTCCTACAGAACAGGCACCCATTCTAACACGTATACAATTCCTAATAAACGTAGGATGGTGATATTCCAAAGAGCGTTGCCAGCTCTAATCACATACCCATAAATAGCTAGGGAGAGGTGTATGCCGCAGCTTTGGTGCTGCCGGTGCCGGTGTCAAACCCTGGATCATATGTCGCCCAAGCTATCCAAGCCTTCTATTCCTGGGGTCGGTACCTGGTATGATACTTCTTTGAGAATGTCAAAACACTGACCTGTCGATCGGCTGGTCCCACAAGTCATTGCTCAGGCTACTGCCACTAGGATTACGTACGGAAATAGAATGCGTGGCGCGTCCCACAAGGGTATTTACCATTGCCGAGGGCTTTATTCTTGTCCACAAGGTGGCCCAACTAGGACTTTTCGTGCATCCGGGATGGCACGCGGCGGCTGCGCGGCGTTCCGGATGCAAATCTCGCGGGCGTCTGCAATGGAATTTACCACGCTACCACGTCAAAATGTGAAACGGATAAATTTTGCGAGTTTAGTAAGAAAGGATGAGAAAGCAGTAAGAAAGGATGAGAAGGAGATAACATAAAGCTGTGATAGCGATCAGAGCGTCATGTCGTTGGGAGAAGGAGGCATCCAAGTGAGTGAGCCAATTGCTGTGCTTGTAACTGAGCCTCGGGGGATGGGATTCTGAGAGAGGGTGTGAGCAAGTTACGTTCGTCCTGGCTTTCTCCCCTCTCCTAGGCTTAATGCCAGTGTCACCACCATCGGCTGTTTTGAATGTCCTTTTACGATTGGAAACACGAGCGCCACTATCAGAAAAGCAATATATGGTTGACACTGAACAGCTCTATTGCAGTAGAAACTCCTAATTATAGCGTTTCTTAATCGCATGGACGATGGAAGTGCCGCTTCTATGGAGGTTCTCCCTAATTTCTTTGTCTGAAATCTCCTCATCGACACTGCTGCATCCAAATCTCCGCGCGCAGAAACTTTTTTTTCGGAGCGCAGAACCATGCGGAGTTTATCCGCAATCTGCACACGCTTTGACGTTTCGAATTCTACTGCAGAACACGCGAAGCCTTGTCTCATCCGGATCGCCGCGCATGCCGCCGCGCAATTCGCCGCGTGCCAGCCCGCACCCCTACTACAGCTAATTTTTTCGTTGGTTGTTGGTCATCAGCACTGAATAATTACTCTTACCAATGAGCCCACTGGTTTCGCCATGGGTTCACTTATGGTTTGAACTAGTCTGTTCTAATCCTACTTACGGGTTCTGTTCAGGTAAACCGGTGACACGAATCCCTATAATGGCGAAACAAGTGCTGGATCTGTACGAGTTATACCGCCTAGTTGTACAACATGGAGGTCTGGTGGAGATTATTAACAAAAAACTTTGGCGAGAAATAACCAAAGGACTAAATCTGCCGTCCAGTATCACCTCAGCAGCCTTCACGCTTCGCACCCAGTGAGTTTAATTTTTTACCCTTGAAAACCTCAAATCAGCTGAAGCAGCTGGATGTTCAGGTACCAAAAGTATCTCTACGACTATGAGTGCGAAAAAGAAGCGCTCTCCAATCCCTCAGACCTCCAAGCCGCTATTGATGGTAACCGACGAGAAGGTGAGTCAGCATGACCTCAGTGGTCTGTCACGATTAAGGGCAATACGATTCAGGACGACGAAATGCCTCAGCGCCAAATTTCGGCCCTCTCGGCTATCCATTGCCACACGCGTCGTCGGCGGCTAATCTTCTCACAAAACCATTTAACGGTCTCGGAATGAGAAACGGTATCTACACATGTGGTGCAGTTTTTCACTAGGCCTTTTATCATGCTGACTTTTGAAAGATGTTGTTTTCTGACAAGCAAAAAACCATTTTTGTAGAGTTCATGGACGAAGAAAACGGGTTATCTATGTCATTGCCGCAAAATAATCTCTTGGCTGCGTACAGAGCCGAGCAAATGGCAATGTTTGAAGCGCAACAACGACAAATGGAACGAGCACAACGGTAAGTTAAAGTTTCTGACACATTAGTAACATCGTGGTACGGTAGTGTGCCATGTTTTTAGGTCGTAAGGGACGGCGTGGCATCCTGTGTTGTCACGGCGGTCAAGTCGCTAAGTCGTCCCCTGTCCAGTGCGGCTAAAAACGTACGAAAGTATAAAATATTTCCGCGCTTTCAGTTAAGAAATCACTGAAAGGTCTATGGTTTCTTATCAGCGTGTTTTCAATAGTTTCATGCTTACTTCTGAGTGAACCCGTTGAATTGAGGGCGTGTACTAGGCTGCACCGAATCCGACCATCCATGCAAAATTCATGGATCTCCAAGCTAGCGAACGGCTTTCTTCCGAAAAATTTTTGATAGGGCTATGAATTTCAGGGCAGCCGCTGAGGCAGTGGCACGGCATGGCGCTATGGCGATGGCACCATCGGGACGTGCTTCACCGTCATCAGTGGATTCTGAAGCGCCGGCAAAACGAGCACGATTAGCCGAACCGTCCACTGATACCCCTGTGAATACTGGTGGACAAATGAAGATCACCACACGGAAACCTGGTACGCATTTTTATAATGAGTGGGCTATCATTAGAAGGGGTGGTTTTCTTGCCTGTTCCAGAGTAGGGTGTGTTTCACGTAGACCGTTGCGTGCGGTTGCATAACGACAGGAAGCCATGTTGCCGAACGTTTTTTTCGCATTTCTTTTTCTGTTCCACAATAATGTTCCACCAGAATGTTTTCTGATTCACAAGAATGTTCCACTAGAATGCGTGAAATTCGACATTTTCGGAGACTCAACTCGACCGCGGGCCCCATTGTTTCGCGGCAAATAGCATATCATGAAGCATATAAAGCTGCTAGCGGTGTTTTATGTGCTTAGTAGAATAGGTGGCGTAAGATAGCATCAAATGAATCAAAATGCGCACGTGATATCGATTTTTGGAGACTTTCGTCACCTGTCCCATTGCATCCGCAATTACGACCCGTTTCGCCGCCAGAAACAGCAGATGCATTTGTTTGATTTCTCAGACTATCGCCTTCCAAGTCGCTAAGACATAATTCATTTCCAGAAGGTCAACAAGCCGACAATTCCATGGTGGTGTCAATGGAAATCAACGGTGTCACCTATCAAGGAGTGTTATTCGCCCTCGAAGAAGGCAGCAAGACCTAACAGATCAAAATATATCCGAGTATGCTGCTAATAATGAATGGATATTACAAATGACATCGACGAACTTAGCTAGAAATCCCTTTGTGATTTTTTCCAGTCTGTTTCACCTCTTTAGGATTTCCAAATATGATTACTGTATGTTGCTGGTTGTGCATCTCAGTTACAGTAGCCTTCCCTGAAACAATTGACGACTGAATGTTTTCGCGTGATCTAGTACATGTTTTGACAGGAGTAAGCTGATCTCGACTGTCGAATAATCCCGATTTCCCCCACGCTTCTTACCGTTTTGCCATTTCTTCACAGACGTCAAAGCCAAAAACCAGGGAAACAATCCCATCAACATGGTCATAGGGTAAGCCCTGTTTTTAGCTTTATGGACTTTCATGTTCGACGCTGGTTTAGGGCGATGTCAGACTTTGCGAATCAAGCGATTCGCTAGCGAATCGCTAGATCGAATGTGAATGTGCGAATCGAATGTTGCAACAGCGAATCGAACTTTGCACCAGCGAGTCGAACTATGTACCAGCGACTCAATAGTGGCGGGACCCAACATAAAGGAGCCGCGCCAATTTCAAACTGTGTTTACTGTCCAGTGACG
>KZ345703.1:52985-63123 GCA_002352805.1 Teladorsagia circumcincta | reverse complement strand
TAACATTGCAGTCCGATGATGATGGCAGCCCCTGCTTGTGCTCCAGCCGCAGCTGCTGCAGGCTGCTCTGGAGGAGGAGGAGCAGGAGGAGCAGGAGGAGGAGGAGGAGGTTCGATGGGAGCACCTCCACTCCTAGTAGTTCCGATTGAATCACCTTCGATCGGTGGTCCTCCACCACCACCCCCACCTCCACCTCCTCAACCACCAGCACCAGCAGGACCATCGTTTGTGCCATACCCGCAACCGGGAAGATCAGGCTTCACGGGTAAGTTCACCTCCTTTTTGTCATGTTTTATTACCTTTTAAGGTTAGAGAAGGACTCGAAGTCTGATCTGAGCATCAGCTCCTTGCTATCATCCCAAACAATTTTTTCGCGATAAACTGAACCCTATAAGTGCACGGAAACACGCGTTGTTTCGGATGGATTGTGATACGTTTGTGACTTTTTCGGACAGACGTCACTCCGCTAAGCCTTGTCCAGCCCCAAATTACCCCATCGGGCTAAATACGTGTCTGCCTGTCGTGCAACCCATAGACACGCACTTTCATTGAACTGTCGCCTTTAACGGCGATTTTAAGAAAGAGCTCATCAAAGGGATGAACCGTTCAGGTTCGAATCCTAATCTGACTCATTGAAAGATTAACCGGCTGAGAAAACTGCTGACGGAAATGCAAACTGAAATTGGCACTATCACTTTGTTCATGGGATAGGGTGATTTCCCGGAAAAAAAACGACCAAAGCGCTGTGGCTAGAGGCGCCGTTTTGTTTATTTGTACATATTTCGTAAGATCGATTCCCACTCATACTAGACAAACTTTTATGAAGGGGAGGTTGGTTACGTACTACTCGAACTTTCTTTTGTATTTCCTGAAATCGATTACCACTCATACTAGACAAACTTCAATGAAGGGGGGGGGTTTCGGACTTCTCGAACTTTCGCATATGGTCTCACCACGAATGGGGGAGAGTGCAGACGATTATGAAACGGATGAGGCCCAGGGACTAAGCTTGGAGAGAGCAGGGATCCGCGCAGAGCGCAGGCGGGAGCATCAAACGGAGGCGCTTTAAAGGACCGAGTTCAAGTAGTCCGTCAACCGGGGAGCGGGGAGAGAATCGCTATCTTCATTTGGTGGAGATTCTCTGAAGACAGAGGTGCTAACCTGAACAAGGGTGGTTCCTGTAGGTCATTCTCGAACAATAGCTACTCTCAAACTTCACCCTGGCGCAATGGAGCATTCTTGAGAACACCATTCATGCAAATTCATTGTGCTCCTTTTTGTCGGCGTAATGCCTCTGAAACCCTATCGACGATATGTCCAAGACCGTTTTTTAGAAGGATCGCAAGAAGGCTAAAGTACGGGCAATTTTAGCCCCAGGCGGGACTCGAACCCACATCTCTTGCTTACTGGGCAGTTGGGCTACCACTTCACAATCGGGCACTACTTCATCCTAAGTCAGCTTTTGTTTCGTTTACTATAAATTAATTATTTTCTCCTTGTGCATGCGTGGCGCGTCCTAGATATGATCTCATCGATCCCACATGTCTTTATTTTTGTTTTGACGTTTTTTTCGCCCATCTGAAGTTTATCTAATGCTCATTGCAGGCTACGAAAAACCACCCATGCTTGGAGGCGGCGGTGGAGTCGGTCCTGGTGGAATGGGAGTTGCTGGAGCTGGAGGTGGTGGAATGGGTGGAGGCGGAATGGGTGGTGGTGGAATGGGTGGCGGTGGAATGGTAGGCGGTGGCCTTGGAGCCAGCGGAATTGGCAAAGGTGAAGCTGCTTATATTTTAGGAATTTATTCAAACTCTAGACTTGACTTTATAGAGAGCTGAAAAGTGAAATTATGCATTTTTTAATCGGATATGCAATTTCATCTACCACGAGGTATTCTTAATGAATGTTTAGGAGCCTACATCAGTCCACAAATAGACATGCCTTCACTCTCACTACCGCAATATCCAGCACCAGCGAAAACAGCGCATGTTCAAAAATTACCCTCAGTATGTTGAGTTTATTTAACCTTTTTTCAGAATCTGTTTCGAAAGGATTTGCAAGTTATTGTACCAGTATGTATGTACCAGTCACTCGAGAGGAGGTGACGTAGGGACAGGTGACGCCACCTCGAGGATCATATTCAAGACCGAATCTTTCCCTGGCTAACCAAATAAGTCAAACCCTGGCTTACTGATGCAGGCTGTTCAGCCCTTCAGCGGAAAGATCAACTATTCCGGACCCAGAAAAAAGACTCATTCTGCCATTGTCCATTACCCGCAAGTTACTGTTACCCGCAAAATTTCAAATAACCCAAACCGGTTTGAAAGGCCCAACGATTCGAGAAAGGATGCGTTTCGTATCCCATAAAGGAACTGTTCAAGGCTTCTATACTTTATATGGTTCCTCTTGTAAGATGCAATGGAAGGAATTCTTCCCAATCTCATAAACGTATAAATGGCGCATAAGTCGATGATTGCGATATCGTGGAAAACCGTTTTCGGACCTAGAAAAATGCTAAGTCAGGCTCATTTTTTTCAAAAAGCAGTTGCTGGGAGAATTTTGCCAAAATATTTGTCATGTATTACAAAGCATTGACAGCTTCAATCCCCAGAATTCTTCCCTTTGTTTCTTGCTTCGTACATGTCGTGATTGCAGACTTAGCACATGTGACATGAAGAAGCATCAAGGGCATCAAAATGCGCACGAGATATCGATTTTTTCAAGGCAATCGCCAAGGGCTTCTCGGTGCCGGCGGTGGGCAATAACGTACTCATAGTTAACTGGAATTCCTGGCACAAATGATTGCAAAAATTTGGATTCGAAACGGCAAAGGAACTGGAGTTCTATTTCTGGAATATTTTTCTGTTCTGTTTTTGGTAGAAAAAATTTGGAGCCTCGAAGAGTATAAACATTCAGATCAACCTTAGGTTTTGGAACAGCACAATCTTAAGGTGCTCATAATGGTTGAATGTGATGCGAATATGAGCTCGGATTACCGGTTACTTTTGTTTCTTTTTCAGTTATTAGGCGTAGCTATGAGCTTCAGCAGGTTGGGATATCACTTAGCAGTTGGTTCAGCACATGTGCCTGCCACTGGTGCTTAATATTGTAGGAGATTCATCCGTATCTCTATCCGAAATTCTCACACTCAGTATCATTAATCGATAATCGACGCGAATACTCATTAATCGATAATCGAACCGACAGGATACAACGTTGGTAGCTCGCATATCGTCATCACATGACTTGTCTCAGAACTATTTTTCCAATTTAGCGCAGCGCTTACCCATATGACGCGCTCTAATGGTTGCGAAAGGGTGTGGCCTTGTCGTCAAAGCCAGCTTGCGCCCGCCAGTCGTTTTTTTCTTGGATACCAGGTCGCGACAAGGATCAAGGAGGCCCAGCGCTCGACAAATGACGAATCCGAGGGGGATCTGGACTCAAAGGGTAATATTGGAACTTTTAGCACGCTTTGTATGCAAATGGGTAACACCTACAATTCACTGTAATCTTGGAGCCTCAAATTATTGAGTTCAGCCTCAAGTAAGAAGGTGTAAAGCATGAAATCATTCTTTGTATGGAAATGTTGGGAGAATTACGGAAAAAAGCAGGAAAGCTCCCTCCATACTCTCCACTAGAGCGATTGGGCCCCATACTCCGTCGAGCTGGGTGATTCAATATTGAAAGTGCCGGAACGACCTAACCGATGACTTGGAGGTTGCCCAGACTCACGGGCGCTTACCCTGAGCCGACTCCGCTATTCTGAACAGAATTCAATTGCGCAGAGCGTTTCCAAAAGTGCATCGATCATTCGATCCTGTTATCCTTTTGTGATTGATTGGCTAGCGCTAAGCACTTGATCCTGTTAGCTTCTTGTCCTTTCGTAATTAATTATCTAATCAATTACGGTTTGCAACTCAAGACTGTTCACAACTTCATTGTAAAACATCCAAAATATACAGCTTCTGAAGCGGACCATTAATGGGCCTTGTGACGATGAATACCTGCAAAATATAGTAAGTGTCATAGATTACAACAAACATAGCCCGAATTCCTTCATAAATCCTCTTATTTATCTGATCCCCTCCTGACTAGTAAGGCTGGCCGACAAGTCATGCTGTTGGGTTATTACAGGTAGATTCTTAACTGTTCTGAATTTCGATCATGTTTTCCATGTATTGTATTCTTTACTCTTTCTTACAAATTTTTTACTCTCCTTTCTCAATCCACCTAACTAACTTGGAATCTCTCAACCTTGTTTACGTTGACTCTATAGAAAGATGATTTTTCCTGAATAAAATAATTTCCTTACCCGGACGATTATCAAAGTGCATACGTAGTGGGATGCAAGGTCCGAAAAACAGGTTAAGGGAAAAACGTACTTGAGTAAAAAAAAAACACCTACGCTCTGTATCATCCTCGCGTTTCTATGAGGGTTCTTGGAAATTGATGAGCCATCTGACGTTTTTTCATTCTTGGAAACTTTGATGCCATTATTGAAGTTGTATGCAGTTTATCCCATAAAAACAGTCTACACTTAAATTTTTAATGTGAACACAACATGCCTTAAAATTGCCCAATTGCAATTCCTTGTCGATGCGATGTCGACGTCTGTGAGGCAAAAAACTCCGGAACACTTTGCTCGATCTCATTGACATTGTTGAATTAACGACCATGTAAGGAGGAGGCCATTTTCGCAAGGAATTGAGTGTAACAAATGGCATTCACTGAGGGCCAAGTCCGGCGTACGAAGCAGCAAAGCGGATGCAGATCAACAGGGGGGGGGGGCAAAGAAGTGACCTGGTCCTTGGCCCATATCAGCAAACTATCCGTCGCACAAGGTGCTGCTGTTGATGTGATTTCACGGCATTCTTCAGATGTCCCACACATGCAGAAGCAGGTCCTCCTTCACAGCCCTCACCGTCCTCAGAACATGACGTCATCTTCCATCACATTCGAGCTAAAGTAAGCCTACCGTAATCAGCCTGAAGCTCCTGCATTAAAGTATTCACCGCTTGTGGGGTGGATAGCTTCCTAGAGGAAGATCTTAGTACACAGCAACCCGTGGAGACAGCTTTTCAGCATTCGGTTTGAATGTAGCGAAGAGCGAATATCTAGCTTTGAAGGTGGAGAGAGTGACTCCTTTTCTTGGCCGCCTGTTTATAAGGAATGAGGCATAATTAGACTACTAATTAGAGTCCCCGATTTCGGCCTCAAGACATTATCAATCAAACATTTAGGAATGGTCAAATTGAAAAGCAATTTTTCACCCAGTATCTTTTGTAATCGACATTGACCGTGAGAGAAAGTAAAGCTCCCAAAGCGCTGATGAACTGCATCGATTTTCCCCGAGAGTATCTTCATTGACCTACTTGATGACACATGTTTCACTGAACACACGAGCTATTTTGGGAATCTCATGGTCAGAGCAACTTTCATCCGTATGGCATAGCTGGCCCCAAGCAAAGGGGTCATGGTACTGTCGGGACTTGAAGGTGCGTGACAAGTACGTTGAGGCCTTCTCCTGACCGCCTTGACCGCATCTATTCTCGCTCGCCTTCGGCATTCGCAGTGTCTGTGCCCTCTCGTTCGACGTGTTCCCTTGCGTATTCCCTCTACTCGCCGCGCAGTGTCTCTCCCTCTACCACAATTAGCCTCACGATAAAGGCGATCCATAACTTCAGAGTTTTCTATCATTTCTATTGGTTCTTTCTTCACTGACAGACCCCTTCTCACTCCTTTTTCTATTCTAAAGAGGACAGCACACACATCAACCATGACCTATGCTTTTAAGTCCGCAGATGTGTCACATCGGGTCGCGTGGTGAACAGCGCGTAGTAGCGAACATAATGTAGCAATATTTTTAAGCATGGAAGTGAGACAAGGCAAGGGAGAATGAGTTAAATCCGTGAGGTAGACCTAGAAGCGGACTCCAGTCATGACTACGGCTATATATGGCCTGATACTGTATCTCTCCTCTGAATATCCTGCTTGTGATGCAGGTAATTAGATGCCGTACCTTGGCTTCACTTCAATGATGTGGGAACTATCACGAATGAGCTACACCGCCTCATTTCACAAATTAAATTCTAGCTCTTCAACCTGAGCATAATGAGGTGCTTGGCGGGCATTACGACATAACTCCTCATTTTCAGCTTACTGGTTTATGACTGTTTTTGCTAGAATGTTAATGACTTTTGGACAGACCACTATGAAGTTGCGACCAAGCTGGAGCCAGCTATTCCGCATTCCTGAGTGGACGGTCAGTCAGCCTAAGCAGAACAGATCACCTCTAACCGGTTCACGGAATAAGTTGGCCATTTGTGTGGCATTAGAAGAGAAAAAATTTATTGCCTGTTTTTCAACATTGTAGGTGGCCACTCGAATGTGGTCACGCGTGAGCTGTCATCAATTCCTTGGCCCAGGGTATGTCTCAACCAGGAACGAAGACTCGCCGAGAAGTGGTTGGTGGAGGTAGAGGAATCGTATTTCACCACATCGAAAGGTTGGTTTCGAGGGGTGATGGTAATATTGACTATCAGAAAAATGTGTGCTAAACCGGATTTCTGGAAAAGGGAAGTACCATTTGATAACAGTGAGGGCGTCTCCCATTCGTATTTCCCGATCCTGGCCCCAACTTGTTTCAAGTATTTCTTCCTACCAATACTCGTCGAGAATCGTTGAGTGGATGGGAGGAGGGAGAAAAGGAGAAATCGTCTTTTACCAACTCGAAGACGACCACAAAGAGTATAGAGACAGCTACCTTCGACAGGAATTAGTGACTGGTCCGGGCGGCCTCATGTGGAAGAGCAAGGAAAAGGGGGTGGTTAGCCCGTTTGAGAAGCTGTTTAGAGTTGTCTCAATCGGATCTGGAACTTCGCCAAAAGGATGCTTTGTAATTGGCGAATTGGCGAATCGTTGGCGTCTGCAGAATTTGAACCTGTCTTGTACTTTCCGTGTGCTGGACTTATCCACTACCTTCCTGACACTCCAGTCGTCTTCCACCAGTTTATCACTTGCATAGCACTCACATCAGTTTATGAGCGTTCACGGGTGGAGGAGGTGTAGTGGGAAAAAACGTCACTTTGTGCGTTCAATGTGACCCGTAAAATCTCGGCTCAGACCTCGCCCATGTCAGATGAACCGTACCAGCTCAGTAGAACAGATTCACAGCTATTACCTCAGGTGGCTATGCATGGACCAGGTCGTATTTACGTTCCACTCTGATCCTTAGTGGCAGTAGAATGCGTGGCTCACCCCAGCACTGAACTAGTGACGCAGAGTCTCCCATCCTTTTTCTGAGCATTCCTTTCTGCTTCAACCAACTCGAAATCGCAATTCTCTGATTTTTTTATCCTCTATTCATTGATGAGTGCATACTTTCGCAATAACACTATCACCCCTGTAACCATGAAAAGATCTAACATATGAAGTTTCTCATTTTAATCCTCTAAGCACTAGAAGACTGGAATATGATAGGTCAAGTCGATAGGTGTCGTAATTTCACGCAGTCATCACCAACGCGAGAAATTTTTGAAGGCAAGTATTGCTTGCGCAGTCGCGTCGTGGCGTTAGCGCCAGCGCAATCGCTGGAATCGCAAGCTATTTGTGATGGTGATTTATAGCTATTTGTGATTTACAACGCCGTGACGCATGTGACACGCGTCGCAGCTTTAGCGATCGCGCACCCTTTTGTACGCCCATCATTTCCCTATTCCCAATCCAATATTCTTCATTTTATTCTTTATTTTTCTTCTGCTTCCGGAGCATTCTTTCTGTTGATGCATGTAAACGCTGCTTCATCCTTATAAAGCTCCCCCTCAAAAACTGGTCCATTCGATAGGTTGAGTGATCGAGCGAATAGTATAAGTGTTTCTAGCTACTGTCAAAGTGAAAATAGTGAAAAAACCCGGGTCCCGCCGCATCGCCCGTCCCATGCGCCACGGCGTCAGCGGTCGCGCAGTTGATATCGAGAGTCACGAGCGCAGCATTGTTCAGTTAAGTCAACTTAGTAACAGTTTCTCTTCAAGAGAAATAAACTAGCAGTACCCCTCCAGTATCGCGTCCGGTTCTTCATTACGCTAAGGAATCCAAAAATTTTGGACTGGTTTATTGTATTCATTCGCTCAAAATTGTGGTCCCATTAGAGAAAGTTGTGGGCCAAAGAAAGTGGTGGGGAAAGAAGGTAAAGAGAAAAAAGAGTATCTGAAAACTCTCCTCCATTTCTACTAACATTGAGACTTCAAACGTGGACCAATTTCACATTAGATCCTATACATCGTCAAGCAGTGGAAATGCGTGCCGCTGTGGTTGCATCGCCCAAATTCGAGTTTCTTGACTCATAACCAAACCAAAAATATGGATTCTATGCTGAAACTGCACTTTAACCGAAATTTCCCTCTTCTGGCTTTCCTGATGATCCTATCCTTTCCATATGAACGCTTACAAAATGCTAGACACATTCCGGTAGGTCGAAACAGGACTGAATATCTTATTATTTTCCTTTGTCTTCCTTTTTCTTTGTGGTAACGTCTGCTTGTGTCTGGTGTCGTGGCTGATTACGCCGGTGTATGCGGGACATTAGGCACCTTTCCCGTAAATCTTCACGCCAGCCGTAATCGTTGAACCTGTCTGGGAGCAGCAAGAAAACCGTGGGTGAATGGGAACTTAAGATTTCACTAATGAGCAGGCAGCATCCCTTTTGAAGTAGCTGTATAAATTATGATCAAGATATGAGTATAGGTACAGAATTGGATTGACATTACTCAGAGACTTAAAGGCACATCTCGGAACTAGGAAAATGAAGTAACCTCTCCGGTTGATAGGATAGAGCTCGTCGGTAGGATTACCGGTTCACCGTTTACCCGACAAAGTGGGCAAGAAGGGCCTCAGGGCCTTACCAGTGCTTCTGATTAGTTGTCACCAATGCAGCGGTCACGTGTCTGTGCTCTCTCGTCCAGCGTGTTCTTTCGGGTATCCTCGCTTCTCTGCGCACTGCATCTCTTCCTCGTTTGGCTAACTTTCTCACTTTCTATGCACTGCGCACCTTCTCCTTCATTATTGAACGGTCTTACACACCCACTGCAGAAATTATTTGGTGCTTTTGTGTACCCATTTTAACGCGTTAATCCCTCTCATTATGACAAATAAATCGGAAGAACTGTATTTCGATTAGTAACAATAATCAGCAGATCTCTAGAAAGTTCGTGCAGCAGCGCGATTCCTTGTCTTAGTTTCCAGTTCAGAACGAGATTTGATTCGGCTATGCATGAGGGATTGAACGATCACCGTTCCAAGCTCAGCAACAGCTACGGACGCATTTCACTAGGCTAAGTTTTTAGTCGCCTCAAACGATTTCGGGCTATTTCGTCGTGCTAATTGCACACTATGACGACGGTCATCACCCTCCACTGCACACAAAGGATTCGATCCTCTTCCAAGGCAACCGCTGTTTGTTCAGTAATTTCCACTCAGAAAATATCATGCAAGCTCCTGACCAAATGCGGATGCTCTGAGACGAATCAAAATGCTTGGAAAACTAGAGCCTAACAGGAAAGAAGGAAGGAATTCGATTCAGTTTCCTTAGTCCAAAATTGCTGGCAACCAATAAGGTTTAAGGCCACGATAGTGGCAGAAGTCGGGTGAGTCCGATTCCTCTCGCCCTGTAGAATAGAGCCCTGACGGGGAATCGCACGTCTGGCATTCCCATACATACAAGTCGCCAACATGAGTTTTGCGAAGACAGCTTCAACAGCTTAGATTTTTCCTCCTCAGCAAGCTGGTGTCTGGCACCCCTCAATCGTTGCGCTCTCTCACCTCACACTCCTCTGCGCTCAGTCTCTCATCGCCTAATGGTGAGCACATCCTAATCATGAAGGGAGCAAGCCCTCAACTTATTGTTTGACAGATTCTTTTCCTTTTTTCTTCAGTCCCCCTTTCCGCACCAGTACTTCCGTATTCGTGTGGAAGAGAAGCGTCAGTCTTCCCGAGGCGTGTCTATAACAACCAGGGTCAAACGAGGAGTCGAGGAAAATTTCGGAGTACGACCCCCCCCCTCCCTCCAGCGGCCGGAGTCCAAAAGAAGCTCTATTAAGGAGTCGAGTATAAAAAATTTGTTTACCCCTTCTTCCCTTGAAAAAAC
>KZ345702.1:17689-27865 GCA_002352805.1 Teladorsagia circumcincta | reverse complement strand
CTAACAGCAAAATTTTTAGACAAAGGCTTGAAAAACTTGACATCTTTCACATGCTCAACGTCCCAGAACATATCGGAGGATGAGCTGGTGCAAAAGAATTTCTCCTAACTTATGGTCCAGAATCTACTCCAAGAAGCGATGATAGCTGATTGTTTCGTGATCTTCTCTAACAGTATAAGTGTCAATGGTCATACTTGTTCTATAGCAGCTAATTCTTATTGTGGAACATCCGCCTGGTATCGAGCGACTTTTTTTTGTCTCTAATCATTAACTGTCAGCTATTGGTCCTATCTGCGGTTTTATGGACAGTCGGACAATTATCTATCCATCTCTGAGAGTCATGATCATTATTTCCTACAACATTCTAATTTGGTCGCTGACCCAGGCGCGTGTTGAAATACACCTTATCTATTTGGGTTTTAGTTTTTGTGCTGTATCAGTTAACAGGCTTTTACACATCACATTGTAGGCGCACCTTGAGTGCAATAGTAAATAAATAAATAAATAAATAAATAATCTTTGGGTGGGAAAGAGTAGTCCACGTGTAGCAACGGTGCTAAGGCCTTACAAAGATAGCTTTTGGCTATTAATCTTAACCTTCAAACTAATTACGTTGACTGCGTGGTCCTTGTGCGATTGCGTGTGAACTGCCCCACGTTCGTTGGAATGCTGCCTGTATTTTCATTGCTTTTACTTTTCTTTGTTTGCATTAGTGCATGGGCGATTGCAGTTGCATCGCTTGCTCGCGCGAGCCAGCAAGAAATGCATCCTAGATCAGACAACTCGTCCGACTCGTCCGACACGTCCGACACGTCCGTCCCTTATTTCTACGAGAGTCCTTGTTCAAAGATTCATCGTGGTTTTCTTTGTTTCTTTTGTCTTTGCAATCAACTCGGCATCCAAATTCATTACAACCACTTCTACCCCACCAAATCGATCTGAGTGTGTTGCCTCAAGGCTCATTACAGTCCTTCCAAGTACATAAGTGTCGTTGCTGGTTGACCAGATCCCTATCTTGCTGGAAATTAATCCATTCAAGTTTCAATGTTTTGGAACATCCTTATTTATAACTTGCGAGCTATTGCTGCTGCAAGTCGAGCGTCATAGTGTATGGAACTACGTATTCAATAGGAAACAACACCACCACAACAAACATGATCAGAGCTAAAAATAAATCCAGTCTTCATAATAAATGCATGTTCTCTCTGTTCTGTGGCCACTGAGTTCCCTGCATTTTTTATTGAACTTCCTTAAAAAACTAAAAAAGTGCGCAGTGAAAAAAAAAATGGAGTTTCGAAAGAAACTTTCGCTTTCGTTTCGCTTTCTTTTTTTTTGCTCGACAACGGTTTCTAATAGTTCCGATCAAAAAAAGATATCTCGCAGAAGCAATAACGTTGGAATTTTCAAACTTCGCATACCCGTCCAGGATACGCTGCGCATCCTACTTCTGTGCAGAATCATTGTGACATTTGAATTTTCTACGGCTCCACGTCAGTGTCTTTCCAAACAGTTCTGGTGATGATTGCATTTTTGCACTCAGGTATAGAAGATATCATTGGCCTAAGCGAGACTCGTTCCGAGATTTAAGCCCAGGTCCATGCGAGTGGCAAGTCGCGCCAATTGCCACTACACCACCTTCGCCTGAATTTCTGTATTCAAATTGTGAATTTCCTAATATCAACGACAGTTTCAATTTCGCTGTATATGGCAAGCGGACTGATCTTTGTACAGCCTCATCTATGGAATTCTAGTGCAGTACCGTGTTTTGTGAAAGGCACAACAACCATTATTTTCTATCAGTGCCTTTATTCTATTAGGGGAACGAGGTAGTTAGGAGAGGCCATTGTTTGTATCAGCGACTCCCCGGAAAGTGGGACTCCTTCTCGGTGCGGCATGCGTTTCCATTTCCGTTTTTCGTACTTTTCGTTCGTTGCAGGGTAATCTGTAAGCAGATCACCACTTGACGAGGACTTCGTTTATTTTTCTTTTTGCTCTCTCAACTTTTTGTTTGTTTTTCAAAAATTTTGAGAAATGTGAGTTACTGAAACCACATATACTTAGTTTTTTCAGAGTTTTAATTAGGTTAGGGATGCACATCGAGACTGGCCAAAGCTGAGATTTTGATTTGTTCGGATCTTTCATAAATTGGGTTGGTCCATGACCTGCAATGAACCGGCTATTTTTTGAATTCATTTCGTTCATTATTTTTTTTATTTCATTCATGCAATGTAATACATGCCTTCACCATCCACAACCTATCGCCAACGCATTAGGAGCTGTTCGATGCCTCTCTTGGGCCGATGTCAGAATTTGCGAATCCAGTGAATCGCTAGCGAGTCACTTTGTGCGAGATATGCACCATCGATTTGAAAGGTGTGCCAGCGAGGCAGGTTTGAAAGTGGCAGGTTTGGTCACTCCACTTCGGAAGTTTGGACTCCTCACTATGGGAGTCTAGACCCATCTAACGACACTTTCAAGCTTTGTCGAGTCGCTGGCACATCTTTCAAACCGTTGATACATCGTTCGAATCGCTGGCGCATCGCTGGTACACCAACAATTCGCTAGCTAAACGCTCGTATCCAGCGATTAGCTAGAGAATCGCTGAATTCGCAAAGCCTGTTGTCGGCCTTGTGGAACTCCACTGAGCTCACTTAGATTCTTTTCTCTTGGAGGTGGTCTCAAGGAATAAGCCGGTGGGCATCCGTTGCCACGAAGTTAGGGCTATATGGCGGATCAGGAAAAACTTTCCGTCCGAGAATCCCTAATTTTTTTTGGATTTCCAGCAATGGCTGGCTCGACAGTGTCATAGAAAAAGTGGACTTTGTCCTGTTCTTCTTTCATATCGAGAGCGATACGATTGAGCTGGAGACGGTTCACTTTAGCGTTGACTGTGACGTCTGCACCTAGCGATTCTCGGTGTTCAACTTTTTTTCCTATTCCACCAGGAAATACCCGACTTGAATGGGCTGAACATCAGCAGTAACAATTACCCCGAAGCGTTCGAGCTAGATTACTGTCGCTTGTTCATTTGTTACCACAGTACACTCTTTCCACAACACCGTAAATACGATGGATGGTAAGTCGAAGTAGCCATAGTATTTCAACTTGAACATAATAATGTCAGGTCCTGTTCGGAGCTATACTCCCTTTCAAAAAGCGAAAACAGTGTCGGGTGTACAACAACTGATGACGGCCCTCACTATTTTCTGCCAATGATTAGCCTGTTGCAGTTGTATTTTATCAATTGTCACTAATTACAACTGTCATTTACCAAAAATCAGCCACCCCTATGGACCAACCAGATTTACATGGAGCCCATTCTCACTTGTGGTGTATGGTCTGCAGCTCTGCACCCGACGCTCTTCTCGTTTTTTGAAAGGGAGGTAATTAGAATTCAACGCATGTGGGACGCAAACTCTACATTTCCAGACCTTTACAGCTCTCTAGAGATGTGTCAGCACTGCCACGTTGTCGCGTCAGAATTGCTCTAGCAAATGATTGCCACTCTGTCCAAATCCTTTTTGGGCAGCGTCAGGTAGAGAGCATTGTGATTGCCACTCACGAGATGATCAGTGTGTGGATCATCTTCAAATAAAAAAAGTCAATGCTGAGCAGAGTGAAGCGCCAATGCACCGCCAATCGAGGAACCGTGCCCTCGTCCACAGTCTTTTTTAATCCTCAGTGCAGCCTGACTTGCGGCAGCTCCAAAGCAGTACCGTGAAAATTGAGGGCAGGATGGGCTTCTTGCGAAATCGGTCTAATAGCCATGACAAGTAGTGAGATAATGAGGTGGTCGGTTTGTCGAAATCGCTACGATGAATGCTCGTCAACAAACACTGCGGAATTTTCGGAACTTTCAAAAAAAATCTAACAATGAATGCATCTTGTTGCTGGAATTATGGGCCAACCTAATATTTCATATTTTTTGCATAAATCTCAAATTTCATTTCACATAAAGCCACAGGTAATAGGTCATGAAAGGTCGAAGCATTACAGTTTAAAAAGGCGTCGCTGCCACCTGACGGTATATGTATAGGGTCTTGTTCTCATTAGCAAATTTATTACGGTTGACACAGTTGAGCAGTTCTTCCCTTCATAACAAGTGTCCACGCTTGTGTGTGACAATAAAATCTCTGGCCTGGCTAATATTTAAAGGCACACCCCAGGCAGCAGTCGTGTGAACGAGTCCTTTCGGTCCGTAGGATAGGCCCCTACGGAGCAATCACAAATGTGGCGTTCTCGTGGACCGAGTTAGCCTAATGAGGGTAAAGTAAGCTGCTGAAGCTGCAGACTTTTTTCGTTCATCAGGCTGTTGTCTTGCACCCTCTCATCTGTTGCGCTCTCTCACCTTATACTCTCCTCTCCGCGCGTAGTCTTTCATTGCCTTAGCACAGCTGTTTACGGAGGCGGGCGAGCCCTCAACCTGGGCGTTCTAAACAGATTCTTTTCCTTTTTCCTTTACTGCCATCCCATTTCGCACTAATACTTTCGTATACGTGCGCAAGAACCACACCAATTTGATTCTGGGGCATGCCTTCAACGGATCGAGTGATATGGGTCGAACACATGTATACTCTATTTCGGAAAACGAGAAGAGCCCATGTGCAGACCACACATCACAAGTGACGACGGTCAAGAAAAAACTGAAGAGAGATGTGTGACCTGTGCTTTACCATTCCGGTTGGAAGGAAATAGCGTGGCACATCCTGAACAAGCAAGATGAGAGAATTTTGAGTGATTCTTCCAATTTTTGAGATATCAAGAAATTTTACTGTGGTTTAGCAGCCTCTTTCTGTGTTCCCCTCGGTGGTCTTCTGGAAACAGACTATTAGAAGGGTGAAAGAGTATGTAGAGAATTGGGGCTTGAATTGGAAATTTCACGCGATGGCTATCTTGATCCCTCATGGAACGGTGTTAGATTAGCTCGATAATCAGAATGGCCATTGATTGTTTATAATGTTGATACTATCAAGCAATAACATAGTGACATGCGGATGGAGTATTTTGTTTATCGTTTTGCCGAACGCTATTTTTCCCTTTACTTGACAAGATTGATTACAGGTAACGGCCAGAAGCCAACAAATTCCGCCAGAAATCTTATACATGGAATAATTGGTAATTGGATCTACCATTGTAAATCTGATCAACTCTTCTACGCAGCGCCGCGTCCACTTCCATGTGGAATTGTAGCCGTGATTGAAAGAAATTTAGCTTGAACTGTGGCTCCAGATCGATATTTATCCTCATCAACCGATGTAGTATCACTTAGAAGACCTTGAGGAGGTACAGGCGCTGATTGACATCTGCATGTTTGGTGCCTGAACTTGACTTCGTTGCGTGGCGCGCAGTAAGTTGCGCCAGATGCCACGATGTAATCTACGACTCTGTGGAGTTTGCCAGAACAGAATTCAACCACTGAAAGAGCTATTTATAGACGTGGACTACCAGCCCATCGCCGTTGCGTTGCTGGTCCGCATCCATCATATTGCCTAGAACAGGTGCACACCATCAACTTTCGGCTCACATAACACGGCTTCATCTCATCCCCTATGAGCCGATAAGTATGCCATTGTGGCTCTCCTTTTATTTGTTTTCCGTTATGATCGTTTTGAAAACGTCGTGAAGTACTGTTCCGGGTCCAACGAAATAATTCTCACTTGCCACGTAGGATAGTCCAACTTTTTTTTTCGAACCTACCTTGAGATAGAGGATAAAAACTTGAACAATTTAAAGAATGCCCATTCACCGTACAATCAGAAAATCTCAAGACCAAAAGAAATTTTGCACATGAACAAATTTTTGCACCTTCGAATCTAATCAGCGACGTGTTTTAACTCCCTTTGGAACTTTGAATTGAGACTTAGGTGAATCGATAGAGGCTGGATGGTGGTTAGAGATGTGAAGGCCAGATCTGCCACGTGACCCTTTCAAGGAAGTTGTTAGTGATCAAGCTGGTCCCAAGTTCGATTCCCCGTGGTAATAAAATTTTGCTCCAGGTTCCACGAAGCGAAATTGTCATCATCAACAATTTTCCAGCTGTACAGCGCCATTACCCACGTTATTGGATCGACTTTGACTTGTTTTGTAGATCCCATGCAGATTTACTCCGATGGTTCACTTGTTAGCCTGGTCTAAATCCGTTGGAAAACTATGGGGCATCTTTGCTCGTAGTCCTGGTTCCTGAAACGATCGGTGGAATTCCGTGCATCTCCTCCAGAAGGCGCTACTCAAAGATTTTGCAGGGATCCAGGAGGAGTCTAGTAAATTTGCTAGAAGACATGTCATGTAGGCTTCTCAAAGTGGGGGCGTCTCACGGCGAATCCATGTACTACTTATCAGCAACCCTGTATCGTTATGGTTGTAGAACGTAGTGGAAAAATTTTATTGAAATTAAAAAATTGTAAAAATTTCGGTTATGTCGTGTGGTTTTGCAACGGCCGTTTTTCATTTTTTCGACCCTAGGGGCAGGCGTTTATGAAGTGGCTTGATGATTTTCTTTGATAGGATTATTTATATACTGAATCGAATAGCATTAGTTATTTTTGCACAGAGTTCCTCGCAACTTCAGGAACCCAAAATTTGGTGTATATTTCATAGTTTTGGAACGGAGTGTACATGATATCTTAGCTAAAAAAAAACAGAGCAAAGCGTACTCTAAGCAAAAAAATATTAACCAGCCAAACAGCAGTTCATCAAATGAAATCGACGGTAAGTGACGTAATGCACTACAACTCAGTTGAGTAAGCGCCAATTGCTAAATTGGGCGAAGCAACTATCCAGCGATGCCTCTTTGTTTTGACGTTCGGTGCGCCATGGGCCAATTGGCCTACACTCGTTCAGATTGAGTTGCCAACATAGCCGCTGTCAACCTTTTTTTCGTTTTAGTTTGAAATCACAATCTCGACAGGCTTATTCAACAGCTGAGATAACATTTCAATCCTAAAAATTCGCTACTGTTACAGTTTTTCCTACTTTACTCCCGATGGAGTAGCCCTATTCGGGCTCTCATTGTGGAAACCTCAAGGGTAAGTGATGAATGAGTAATATTTATATCGTAAAAAAAGATGAAATGAGTCGCAGTGAGCAATGTTTTCGCTCTGGTAGTGATTTTTTGGTGTGTTTAGTTTTTATTTTGAGTGGTGAGTGGTTCAGAGTTTTTAATAATAAATTTGTTTGTAAATCCGTATATATTTTTCTGGTATGGTGTTTTTGTTTTATGTCTTCTTCTGTTATTTCCAGAAATTTGGGTATGATAATTAATTATAGTGGGTTGCATGGAATTTTGAAAAACCTAATTTTATTGATAAAAAATCCCACTCAAAAATTAGACCCAACGCTGACACAGCTTGTGTGAGCGTTCTATTATCGAAGGCTAAAAGCAAGAACGTCACGTAATTTTGTGTTCTGTGAAGCGCCAGAAACCATGTTTTGCTTGACGTTCAATAAGGGCTTATCTGGAGAATCCTCTTGGCTCTCATAAGTCAATGAGCTTTGGATTTGTGCACAAACAGTATGACGGCGGTAAAGTGCACAATGAACGTGGGCAGTGCTAGGCACAAAAATCGTCAAAAACAAAGGACGAGATGCTCAAAGCAAATCATTTCCTCTTTCGGATAAGCCACGCATTGTATTTCCATTCAGAATCGTAGAAGGGATTGAATGTGATTTGTCCCCTACAATAAAGAGATCCAGCTGTAGAGTAGCACTAGCTGCTGGGAATATTTCGTCAGACAACTCAAGCATCAACTTTCTCACTTCAAAGGTATCGGGAATCATTGTCCGAATGGCTCTTCAAAGAATGGCGGTGTCCTCAATGCTACCTCTGCTCCTAGTAATGTAATTGAAACCAAACCATCAGGGTCGTTTTCTTCCCCTATGCCAAGTTGCAAGCTTCTGAGAAAAAGCACTAAAAAGAGAGTAGTCCTCTTCGATAACTGCACTTCAAGCCCCTTGAAAAATAAGGACTGACGCAACATGACCAGCAGAGTCGCAACATTGTCCGATAAGGGAATATCTGTCCTTTAAAGGATCGCGGAGCGAATTCTCCTTTTTCTGCGTTCCTTTTTCTGGGGTCTTTTGAGAGATGGAGACCGTATCCAAACACTAGAAGAAAATCGCTTCAATTTTGAATGCGCCGCAATCGCATCAGGGAGCTCTTTATGTGTTGCTGGGCTATTTCCGATCGCATTCATTTCATGAAATTCACATTCTTTTCCATTCCGAAGCATCCCTTTTACGCAATTGAAGAAACTTTCCCTTTCTAAGTGCTCCCCTGATTCGATTTTTCTTTTTGCTTTTGATTCTTAATGGTTCTTTGCAGTTGATTTTTCATTTATGATTCCCATCGATATTTTGTTTACTCGAAACAGATTTTCCTTATCGGTTAGACTTTCATCAAATGCGAAGTTTGTACCGGAAAAGATAGAAACTTGGGATACGCTAGGTCTTCAAATAATGTGAAGGATTATATGTACAAGCAAAGATTTACTCCCTTCCACACTCGAAAGAGGATTTCACGATCAATAAGGTCGAAGGTCGTAGAAGGCTTAGGTTTTTTTCTCCTTCTTAGGGGGGTCTAAGGGGCAGGCCGACACAAAATTTGAAGCGAGGGAAGTGTCAGCAGCAGTCTAGCATGGCCCTCCCAGCGTCCAATGTACGCCCACCGAGTGGTACCTACCAGTAGTAAGCTCCGCCTTCCGAACGGATCAGTTAATTACGCTTTGCTGAATCCATATTGAATGATTCCTACTGTAATTCGAATAGCACACTCCTATCTATCGAAAAACTTTATAGCCTTCTACACCGATAACATCCGATGATTTTTCTACAGAAATATGGTATGTGGTTCGGACTCAATGGGGCTTTCGACGGGACGTAGGCCACTTGGTGGGAAGGGGCTGCCGGTAGGAAGGGGTGTTGCATGTCAGAGCAACTGTCTTTGGGAAGCTATATCAGTGAAGAAAGAAATGTTGCAGCAGCTTCAGGCTGGAGCGATTACAGTGAGCCTCTTCGAGCTCGACGGCGATGGGGACGACTTTGTGTTCTGGAGACGGTAAGGCAGTGGAACAAGGGCCTGCTTCTGCTTATGGGGGACATCTAAGGAATATTCTGCCGTGGAGCTCCCATCAACGGCGGCACCTTGTGTGAGGAAAAGTTTGATGACGTGTGACATGAACCAAGTGCCTCTTTTTTGCAACCCCTCCCCTGTAGTGTTCTAGCAGGTTTCAATAACGCCCGAGCGAATTTCCGCACTAGTGACGAACTCAGTAAAAGTGAATGTGTTTTGACTGAAGACGCATCCTATTTCACTGTGGTTCACATAGATCCATTAAAAATGCAAGTAGTTGTACGCAGGCCATTAACCCAACCACGACCACCTAGTGCTAGTATTGTTTTATCTTTTTCATTTTTTTCCATAGATGGTCTTTGACCTGCCGATGGTTTATTATCGGCAATGAAGGCATTGTTTATGGGACTCGGTAATGGACACGAACGGTTTTGCATCACGAAGGAACGTCAAATAAACCGAGCTTAACGAGCCGCCTTCGTGTGAATGTGCGGCACGACACAGTGTCGCACTATTGTCAACGTATCAATGAAAAAGAGAAAGTACTCGTAAAAACCATTCAAATATGACCCTATTTTTTGCATTTGATCCATGAACTTTGATCCATGATTCTTGGGTGGGCGTGTGCTGGTTGGAGCCATAGTGCATCCCGCTTTAGTTCTCATGTCTTGCCAATTGTGCTGCGAAATCAGTTCAGCCTGCGTGGTTGTGGGTCACTCTAGTTCTTGCACTAGGGCGTCATTCCAGTGAGCTACTCGAGGAAAATGCTTCCAACATTGGTGCATCATGAAGCTCTAGCCGTTGCTGGCTCCAGCTAGGCTTCATTTCTTGATTTTCACTCTACTACTTGCTCTCATTAGCATACTTCTCAAGCAAGATCTTGGAAATGTTAAAATGATATTTTCTGTTAAAATATGATTTCGATTGTGTGGATATTTGGAAGGTGGACACAAAAGATAATCAGGTTACGACGCTTCATTTACCCGGGGGCCAGCTGTTTACATTCAGGCATTAAGCCCGTGGGCTTAAAATAGGACTGGTTGCCCGAACTAAACACTCGTAAGAGTGAAAAGAATCAATGCCCTTAAATAAGTGAAAAGGCCAGCGGC
>KZ345701.1:92962-104719 GCA_002352805.1 Teladorsagia circumcincta | reverse complement strand
GGCCTAATGCGTTCCAAACTTGGAATATCAGATACCTGCACAAAGCATTATTCTAACGAAAATGAGGTTGGGCACAACTATCATGATCAACGCAAGTGAACGTTGATGCTCTTGATCTCATTGCAGTAAGCAGAGCACCGAGGCTACCTATGTCGAAATAACTGCCACTGATATTCGCCTTGGGACCGCCAACTACATTCCCTTTCAAGATTTGCAAACAGTGCCATAAGCGAGCACAACAGGTAACTTTCAAGTGTTTTTTCACATATTCTACAGGTTTTAGGTTGATCCGGAAAGCCGCCAAGATGGTTCCGGTGAAAATAATTTCGACGATTTCACTTCACACCTAATTGAAAACGGTTTCGAGATAACACAAGGAGTGGTCTCTGTTCAAAACAAATTCAAAAGCGAAAAGCAGCGTAATTCACATTACCTCAGCTTCATTCAGTTTGAAGTAATGAGTATAATACACGGACACATCGTTCAAAAGATGAATTGGACATAATAACTCATTGAAGATTTCTTTCTCATTTGACTTTGAAAACAATGCAACCGAATTAGTAACTCGAGGCATGACTGCAGTAAGCGCCGATAATAGAGTCCTAAACACTTGTGCATGTTCCTTCCCCTTTCTCTGTAGTGCCTTTCCCGCGTTCTACAGCTAGTTCAACAAGACAAGGTTGTCCCACGTGGATAGGTTGTACGGTAGCTCTGGGAACCCTCCGCGGTTTAGTGAAGCACTGCTCGCCATCCATGGAAAAAGAATTAGCTCTAGTGGTCGACATCGGGAATGTAGAAAGGAAACAAATCCCTCTTTTAGCCGTGTGACCAACCTTGCAACGGGTTACAGACTATTTCCTTTTCCCAACCATTCCACTGGAACATTACTCATTATCCGCAGTTATGTAATGCTAAACTTTATCAACGGTATGAACGCAACAAGAAGGGGCGCGTAGGCAGACGACGATGAGCTCGTGGTCCGTTATAATGTATTAGATGAGAGATACTTATTCTGATATGAAGTGATTGGACCGACGTCTCCTGTTTAGGATGTTTGGACGGTGATACTGGGAACAGCGCCCACCGTACCTCGGGAAAATCTCAGCGAGTGGTTGTACTAGTGTTTCAGGAAGTTTTGTCGTTCTCTGACACTCCACAGCTGCACGCTTCATTTTTGAAACCCAGAAGACCTGCCATCGGTGTGGATATCATTTTGAAGAGCCTGCTCTACATATAAGCATAGCTCAATCGCGTTCTAACACTTCTTCTAGAACTTTTACAGTGGTTTGAATGCGTTATACTCGATGAGCAAAACGGCACGATTTATTTTTTTTAAGCATTAATAGACCTGAAGTTAGCGGGAGCACGTCAATTTAGTAACGATGCTTTTGTCTTAGGTTCGCGCGTAATATGTATGTTCTAAGCAGAGCAGTAGTTCAAGGTTATAGTAACGAAAGCGAAAGCCTTGGGTATGATGAGAGTGGTGGTGGGATATCGGCCGTTGCCACCCATTAGCCAAAAGTTCTGATCGAAGCACTCGTGCGCACGACTATTAAGGAGGTTTTGCCCTCCTTGGACGTATATGGTTCGTGGAGGCAAGTTATACCGAAGTAGCTGGAAAGTCCATAAAATTCGATAGGGGCGTGCCGGGCCAAGTCACCAATTTGAAGGGTCGTCCATCAATTTCCAGATTAGTGACGAAAGCGACTCGCTTTTGTACTGATTATCGACGTGCAATAAATAATCTTTTTTTTGCTACAACCCACGGAGCTTCGATGAATAGATCAACAACGAACGAGCTCCACAAACTTCGCAAAATTTAAAATGTGCTTGAGGTTGGCCATGTTCTTCCGTATCAGGTGGAATTGCTACAGGGGAAAAGCAACCTAACATCACGTCAAAATTCACCAAAAACTCAATAAGATGGGTCCAGCACCCCTGATTATAAAAGAACGGGTACATGCCTGAAAGGTTTCTTGAACGCACCTCGCACCGCCACTCTCCACAAGTTGGATCAGCTGGGATACGGAGTGATACTGCCAAAAGCTTACTCAGGAGACCGCTGGTATATCAACTGCCACCTTTCCGAGGATTTCGATGGCTCCCTTAGAGAGAAATGCTTCAAACCCAACATGATGCAAAAAGACCTCCCCTCAGTTCATCGCCTTCAGAGCTTCAGCATTCTAAAGAAACGTACCCGGTGAAATGGCCTGTCATAGCAAAAGGTTCGAGCATTTAAACGAATTTTTATTCCATTTGGAAAGGTTAGTCCAAGCCGAGATGCACGCATTTGAAATTCGAGGTCGAAAACGACATGATTTTCTGAATTACCCAATAAATTTGAATGACGGTGTTTTTGGGGTGTTCTGAACTCGAAGTTAATTCCGAATTGGAATGTGTGTCCGACACCATCAACAGTTGGAGTGGGTCGCTTGGGGAAACTCCTTTCAGGAAGTCGAAAAATTCTGAAACTGCATAACGTGGCAGTTGATCATGACTGGGAGTCGTCATCCTCCTGCAGTTCCCTAATACTATTCCCGTTTCCATTTCTTTGCAAGTAGTATATTTTTTTACTTATTTTCTGCATCGGTCGATTCGTTAAGACGACAAATGCCAAGTTCTGGAGTAAGCACACCATTTGGAGCACGACCTAAGGACACCTTTCTTCATTGACTACTTTAACAGAACTCGATCGGCATTCAATGCTTTCCGTCTCACAAAAGATGTCGCTCCTCTCCTCAAGCAGAGCAAGTGCGACCTCCCATTAAGGATTTCTTGACCCAGCCCACCCTGGTGCGAAAGACATTGTGATTATTGATTCCAGCGCACACCTTATGTTGACTACTGCAAAGAACCGAAGAACCAGAACTAACCGAATTGATGAGTGGGTTCTACCGTAAAAGGATAAGGAATAAGGGTGAACGATTCGGTGCCCATTGATCCCTTTCAGGACGCGCCGTGTATTCTACTTCCATGCTGAATTTTAGCGGAATTTTGAAAACATTGTGCACCATACAATGACTTGCGAGGGGCACTCGACTTGCAGGAATGTGTTTTTATTGCTGTGGCCAAAGCTGAATCAATTATCCGGGTCCGGAGGAGAGAATTCTTGGTTTTCTTGCATGGCACTGCTCGCAAATGCGATTAAGAAGTCAACAACCGTCTTCATTTATTTAATGTTTCTCATTATTTTTTGCGCAATATTAGTGAATAAGGAATAACAAAGGCGTCTTTCTGTCAACGTCCAGCAGCCCTTTGCACTCAAACCTTATTGCTTTAATGACAAAAGGGCCATAAAATTACTCGAAGCTAAATCAAATACTCACAGTCATAATAGTAAGCGACACGACGCTTGCCGTGTTCCTTGACTGGACCGTTTTGTGAATTCATGAATGACTAGCGACAATGCAAACGTCCTGCCTGAAAAATATCTCGTCGTGCATAGGATACGTATTGATCAAGGTATGGGAGAGTCTGCAGTCTTCATTGAATACATGCAGCTTAAACGATGTTATTCATTCAGAGGTCACTAAAATAATTCCAAAGCTGGGATTAGCAATAATTTATAGTGGAAAACTGCAACAATTACTCGATTAGAATGGTGAAAGTCATGAGAACGAGCCCTTGAGCCGATCGCTGAGAAGAACACAAGATGACTGTGACCTACGGCAGAGAGATCAATCTATTTTATTTCACGTTTGCTTTAGTAACTCCTTTTTTTCTAAAAAAAATTTCCTATAAAAAATCAACAATATATTGTCACGAAAATAGGTTACTAATTTTTTTATTTGAGCGTGAAGGACAAGAAATGACTAAAATCCACTGAATTTGTTGCAAATGAACAATTCTACCAATAATTTTCCCGTTCTGTGGTCCAAGTGTTTGTTAAAAGATGAAAGGGTTAAAGACTATGAGTAAAAAAAGGTGCACGCCGCCAGAGAAAAAATAATGCAATTTATGCTTGAAAAATGCGGAAAAAAATAAAATGTTCTGTGGTTATTATTTAGATGGACCACCAAGAAGATAGGATGGGCCAGTAACCTCTTAAAGAATGATTTAGAGCAAAGTAATTTTTTCAAATGGGTAACGAATCGATAATGGGACGCGGAGAGACTCACACAGTTGTGTATTTGTGGGGGTGTGTGGAGAACGGAGGCAACGCTGATGTTGAATAGGGCGTGAGGGCTTAATAACGGTCTAATTAAGGGCAGAGCAGACGTTAGGTGATAACCAGAGGCATGGCTTGACCTTTTGTGCAGAATTAGCCACGGAAGGTGCTGAGAAGAGACGTATGAATAACAGGTCCATTGTCTTACAAATGCGGAGACTGTCGGTATTCACAGCGAACAAAAGTTCATCAGAATCAGAGAAAAATGACGCTTGTGGTCCTAACATTGATTAATGCTGCTACTACTTTGTAGAAACTTAAGGTTTTCGCAACGCTATTTCCCCAAGTTTTTACCTCTGTGATATCCCTATCAATAATTCTTCAAGTGGAAACAAGCACAAAAAGCGGCAAATAATAGCAGAATAGTGATTAGAAATGAATTTTAATGCCTAGTAGGCATCACTGGCTAAAACCGACACAGTTACCATCCGCTTGGGTCGCTGGTCCAGTTCGTGACATTGAATTGTCCAGGGATCTCAAGGTCACTTCATTGGCTAGGGAGACATTCAAATTTGTTCGCGATTTTTAGAGCAAGTAAGCGCACGGCCCATCCCGAAGAAAATCATTATTGTCCCAAAGTATAGGTTCACTTTTTTATTATAAATACCTCAGGAACAAATCGCTGTTTCCTTTCCTAACTTTACCAGCACTGCATTTTTTTCTGAAAACATGGTGTTCCGAAAGGATGTGTACACTTCCAGACTTTCTTAACGATATACTTAACTAAGTTAACAACAAGAATAACACCTAAATCTTGCGAGGCTCCCTTTTTTTCGGTGGCTTCAGTCATTTGCTTCGGTATGCTCAAGACAAGTTGGGAGATTGTTGAGGCGGCACGCGCTCCCAAACCTCTAAGATGAAATTTTTTGATTCTTCTTTTTTGTAGAATTGACATAAAAGCCTGGTGAAGTAGAGTTTGGAAATAGGGATGCAAGAGCATCCTTTTCAAACTACGCCATTGTTGAGTCACTTTCGTGAACAGTGGCGTTACCTTGTTGAAATTTGAACCGCACCAGTGGTAATCGCTGCTCCTATGGTGTGAAGTCGTTCACGAAAATCTAGAGGTTCTAGTAAGCACTGAAGCTCATGAAATGTATTATGAATATTCTCGACACCCACGAAAATCTGAGGAGGCATTCCACACCATAACACTGCCGTCAGCAAATCCGCTCATGAACAGGAAGCGTGGCCCCTTTCTCAAACCGCGCTCCAAAGCTATCATGCTATTGGGACAGTCCAGATTAGGTTTCTCTCCGTTCAAAAAAAATAGCTACACCGCTCTAGTGTTTTGTATTACGTGAAGAGAACATCACTGCAAATCACCTCAACCCGTTGGTGCTCTCAGTTAATGTACTCCTTGGCAAAAAGGACTCACAGCCCCTTGATCGTGCATGATACATGAGGAGTGATGAAGCACGCCTTCGCACACGCAGAAAGATTGTTTAGGCACACGGTCAACAGAGCTTTTCGACACGCTAGGTTCCAGTTCCTGCGTAGTGGTTGCACTCCATTCGTATACAGGGCGTTTCACAAGCCTACGGGCACACCTGAAATTAGGTGTTCCCAGTTGCGATGAAATTTTCATGGCTTGCAATCTCCTTAACACATTGACGACAATGCGAGTTTTGGTGTTTTTGGCCGTGTGGGACGACGCAATTTTGCGGCCGCATTTTGTCGCGGTATACATATCCCCCGCACGGTCCCACAGGGCCCGTTTTTGGGAAGTCGAAAAATAGACAACTTTAGAGAGCAGTTACTATGTAAGTTAGCTTACATAATAAAAGTACAAACAAAGTGTCTCTACCAGTAGAAGTTTTGATTGAGCGAAGGCCTATTTAGGGGTACAAAATTGATCAAATTGAAGGCGTTATGGAAGGGTGTTCGGATACGTTTCCACACTATTGAAGCTGGAACTTCTTACAGCGTGGCAAATTTGTCGTCCTCAAAATTTAGGTGAAACATTCCAATGTCATTCACAGTTTTACTTTTTGTTTTAGGAAATATTGTGAGTTTGAGCTGAATTGAAAAGTTCACGACTTTTGAAAAACCTGTTAAAATGAACCATATTTAACTATTCCATGGACCGCAATGTTTATAGTTATATCAATATCCGATCCATAAAATAGAAGCAACAAGCCTCAGAAGAAGTCGCGCATCTGCGAAAAATAATGATGGAATGGGTGCGGGATACATATCCCCCGCACGGTCCCACGTGGCCTGCAAAGCGCGGGATATATATCCCCCGCGCTGTCGTCAATGTGTTAAATGAATCAGCGTGCCCTGGAACTGTAGTTCACTTCATTTCGGAGAGCACTCTGCGCTACAAACATCTTTATAAGACAATTCAAAAATGTCTCCCGTTTTCTCAGTGAAGGGGCACCCAGGGCAAGGTCATTTAGAATATAAATTCATGCATAATGTCAAATCAGCCGCGGTTTCATGTGCATGTTCAGTGAGAGTACACTACGTCTCAATGTTCCGCTTTGAGCTTCTACTCGAGTCAGGTTCATGCAAAATCAAATGCTTCATGCTGCTCAACGTGGCCAATCTCGTGACCTTATCAATGTTTTAAGGAAACTTTTTTGAAAAACCAGCTTTTTTGTGATTGGCAGGATCTCTGGAAGGCCACAAGTATACCGATCACGAAGTACGTCATCCTCAGCAACCGCTTTATCTGGAGGACTTCTTGCTTAACTTCAAGTATTGTGCAGGAGTTCATGATGAAGGCCTCTTGACTGTGTGAGCTCCACGAAGCAACTCGTCTCTAATTAGCTCAGAGGAACATGAGAACGGAATGAGATTCAACAGGAGATGCTACAGGGTAGGGTGGCACCATTATTAAGGTAACCAGCCAAGACTCTTCTGAGTGTGGGTTGATTTCCCGATAAGAGTGAAACGAGCTGGATGATATCAAGCTGATTAAGGTGCTTGGAGAAGATCTACTGGTCTTTGGCGAGGAGCTTCTGTGGTGGATCTCAGATAGAGTGTGCTGCATTGCATAACTGTGATGTGCCCTCTGTGGCTCAGGTATCACTTAAAGCGGACGTTAACGACTGTGAGCATATTCTTGCTGATCATTTACTTTCGTTACTATGTAGGTGAGGAAATTTCATCTTCCACGACGACGCCGCTATCCACTGCACAAGTCCTCAAGAAGTGTGCTCCCAATAGACATGCTAACGAATTGCAAATGCGTTTATGAGAAGAAAAAATTTTACTCTCAAATCCTCTCGCCTAAGATGCCCTTAACTTTTCGAACAGGGGGCATTTTCGCTTGAAAAAAAAATTTTATAGCTCTTCCTGTTTCCTGAAATAAAGTGGACTATAGTTCAGAGCATGCTGAATTTAACAGAGCAGGCTGCACGTCATAAAACCTTCAAGGAACAGCTATTTCCAGAGGCGCTCCAATACCATTGAGACAAACTGTAGTTGAACGCAACTTTATGAATTCGACGCCTGTGCCTCTCAAAAAGCTTGCTCGATATTTTGATCCGCGTAGTCGTGCCGTGGGACTCCATAATGACAGAAGTTCCTGGTTAAGTTGAGAGATGAACTTGCATTTTTTTAGAATACTATGGATACCGACTACCACATTACTGTAATTGCTAGTTTACTCTCTCTTCACTTCGACAATTGTGTTCCACCTGGCATGACGCTGCAGATCGTACGAGGAAGCAGAAGCAGTACCAAGTCATCTTAACAATCTATCTTACTAGAAGTACAATTCAGGAGAATCATTTGTACAGACAGTTGGGCAGTGAATGCACAAAAAATAACTAAACAAAAACATCGGTGAAAACGAACCGCGTTTACTTTCCCCTATTGTTTTCTGTCTTTTCTTTCTCTTCGTTACTATGTATTGTAAACCAAAATAGCGTGTTGAAACTTAGCTGTCCATGAAGAGGCCGGGTTGTGGTCGAGCCGCCAATTTGATTTAAAAGTCTTTGACCGTTTGTCCGTTCATGCTTTTAGATCATCTTCTTGAATCACTTTAGCCATATAATATTCTTTTCCCACGGATCTCTTTCAGGGTCCTCTAGTTGAAGACCTCTGGCCGGTTAGTGGCGAGGCTACGTGGTGCGACCCCAGGTGGCGGATAGGGGATGAATCACGGACCAAAGGCCACTATGTACTTGCCCTGAAACGCAGGTCGATTCGAGAGATGGACTCTCCGTTTATGCAGTGCTATGATGCTTTATATCAGCTATCTCCAATCAGGCGTATCCACGCAATTATCGAGGAAAAAAATCTAGTGATCATCAACACGTTGACGACCTTTTCTTCAGATTTCTTGCAACCGTAGCCAAGATGGTAATAGCTTTTATGGTATTAGCTCTGACGAAGGCGACAAGGCCGAAACGTTAGCCGAATAAAAACTATTACCATCTTGGCTACGGTTACAAGAAATCTGAAGAAAAGTACTACAAACAGTGCCAAGATTTACTGACAATCGAACGTGATTACGTTGACGACCGTTTGAAACAATGAAGTTCCACACTATACGCATCGAAAACTAGCTTAGAGATGATCAGTACTGCACGAAGGAAGGAAAAACCGAGAAAACGGCCCAGAACCGAGGAAGGGGAACCTTCTTTGCCCGTTGATTTCCGCATTGATGTGACTCTCATCAGTGCTGCCCACTTCAACGTTAACGCACCCTCTGCCAAACGGCTAGAGGCTCAGACAGCGAAGGGGGGGGGGGCGTGCCGCGCCAGCAGCGCTGCGGGAAGGACATGCTAGCTCGCCGAGGGTATGTCTTTCAATGTGAATTGCGTGCCGTTCCACACCCTTAGGTAGTCAGCCTGCATCTCCTTCAGGCAATTTTCCACTATTACACCTCGTGCTTATCGTGGAATCTTCCGTTGAATTATTCGACTTTTTTTCGTGTTTTGAAGCGGTCCGTACAATGTCTGCTCCAGAACTACAACGTGTTTTCTAGCGATTATGAAATACTTGAACGGTTAACGAATATTGATGAGAAAACATGAAAAATAATGCCGCAGCATACGCACAACGGCGATCGTCAGTGGCTCAAAGGACGCTTTTTTGAATAAGGTCGTGGATTAAAAAAAAATCGGAGCTCCCACGGTTGTGAAGCGGCTGTGACAGCTAAATTTCATCGTTAAGCTGTGTAGTGATTATGTAGTCTCTGTTCCGTCTGTAAATGTACACACAGAAATGACTAAAGCATATTTTTCTCTCCCCTTTCCTCTCTTGACATATTTAAATTCATGGTGCGACTTTCGAAGCGATCACTGCATTAATTCTTTGCTACTAGAAGTAACGATCGCCTGACATCACTGTACTCACACTCAGCACCAAAGCGTTTCCCTGTTAATGCTACCGTCGAACAATCACAGGCGACATGACACCAAGAATCTCCCCTGATGAATTTTCTCAATTGGTTTTTAATATTGTTCTTATTCCAATTTTTTTGTGTCAATGTTTTTGTGCTTTCTGTGTAATACATACAACTTTTAGATTCAGTTAAAGCAACAGTCTCAGCAGGGTTCTGAAAATTCTATGCTATGGGGTGGAAATGGTGCGCTAGCCCTCATCAAGACCATAGGAAGTGTCACTAACCAAAAAGCTAACCTTATGAAGCCGCAAAGAATCCAGGAAGGCGGCGTTGACAGGGGCGTTCGCAAAGATCTTAGGGAACGCCCATTTGCCAACTTGCCGCGTCTTTTTCATGGGTTTTACTTGCTTATTTCATTTGATTGTTGTATTTCCATTTTTATATGGTGCATATGTCTCTAATTGTGTTAGGGCAAATGCGGTTGAAATCCGGCGAAGCAAGTAATTCAGACAACTCGTCCAGCAGGTGAGACCTGTTTGAAGGCTTCAACGGCGAATTTCTTTGATTTTTCCTCTATTACCAGTCAACTCTTTACCTACAACTTCATTACCGACCGCTTAACCTCTCGTATTCGTTTTGAGACTGTTGCCTCAAGGTTCTGGGATAGTACATACAATCTGAGAGAAAATATCGATGTGTGCATTATGAAAGCTGTTTCATGATAGATTTTCCGCCCTCAGAAGGACCACTGGTAGTTGTGTTGAATGGGTGGAAGAGTTGTATGAAGACTGGTGCCGAGCTAGTAAAGACCAGCGCGTGTTGAGGAATCCTCGACATGTCGACAGGGGGGTCGTATTTGGCCCGCTGGGAGGAATGGGTCGAGCCGCATCGACGTAGCAGGATCACCGCTGTTGGAGAGCCTCAAGAAACACAAACATTAAGGAGTAACCGATGCTGTGCCAGCTTGGCCAGAGGGTTGCCTATAGTACGTTATTCCGCTCATATAAATTTTCCGAAGTGGATTTCGGTTGGAAGGGGTCCACGTAGTAATCCTACGCTACCTCAATGGTTTATTACGACAATGTTAAAGAATCCAAAATTCGCACATTTTCCGACGAGTATTTTGTCTTTCAAACATGAAGGGATGTGAAGACACGGCGCGTCTCTGAGTGGGCCCAGTGAGTTGCGCGCGCTCCAACTGAGGCCCTCTGAAGAAAAAATGCAGATTCAGGAGAAATCAAAGGATCCTGAAAGGAGCTGTGTAAAATGACAGAAAGGAGCCCACTATTAACTAAAAATGCAAATCTCCGTCAAATTTATGAATACTCGCTCAATATAATCGTTAAAGGTGAAAATTGCTCAACTCTTTAAATCTTGTTGGGAGAAAATTGCTTGCTGCTCCCTAATCTGTTTTCATTTTCATACGATATCGTCCCTGAAAGGAGCTATGGTTCCCAGCAGTTCCAATACAGAGAAGGAGAATCACTCGGCGCTACTCAGGCAGTAATCCTCAACGGGGCAATTTTTTAACGATTCAAGTTACTTCAACAACCACTGATTAGAGCTAATCTTCTAGTTCACAATGCTATAGAAACTTTCAAGATTGGGCGAATTTGAAGAAAGTTATGGCTTGCGATAGTGGAAAGACTCGCACTCATTAAAAACTTTACACTTTCGAAACAGAAACGAAGAAATGCTGTCATAGTATGTATGTATAGAAAATGCTATTTCCAGTGACTATTTCGTCGTTTTTTTTTTGCTCAATTTGTTGGTAGGGCCACGGATCTCTTTCACTGAGGGTCCGCTCTCACTTGAAAGATCTCTAGGCGTTTAGTGGCGAGGCTACGTGGCGCAACCCCAGGTGGTGGATAGGGGGTGAATCGCCGACCAAAGCCACCATGTACTTGTCCTGAGACGCAGGTCGATTCAGGGGCTGGACTCCCTGTTTCTGCAGTACTGTGTTGATTCATATCAGCTGTCTCCACTCAGGTGTATCTATGCATGCTTGCTGTGTGGTGCTCTTGTGCGTGTGCGGTTGGTATCCTGCATGTCGACACAGTCAAAAGCTTGCATTCAAGTGACTGGGAAGTACATGGGGGGCGATTGGACCGCCTCCAAAAACAAAGCCCCTTGTTCCGCTCTAGGATAGCGTGGCTAACTACCTAGAGGTCTATCCTAGTCCACCCGACAGAGCCTGGCAAGTTACTCGTGTGCCTTCAATATGCCGAAAACAGCAATATAAATGGGCCTTCCCTTGAACCTGACGGAGCCCCAATACGGCAGCGTTGGT
>KZ345701.1:4320-25041 GCA_002352805.1 Teladorsagia circumcincta | reverse complement strand
AAGACAACATGGAAGAATAATGCTCACCTCTACTACTTGGCTCATTAGTGGTGAAAGATCTCTGACAAGATGATCGTCATCATCATTTTCAACAATAAAAGTAACAAACGCTTTGAACGCTGAAGAACGAATCTCGGAATCAGCACCTTTAAATAACGCTGAGAAAGCATTCTGAAATGAATTAATTTCATTCTCAATTCAAACACTCAGCATATTTCTTTCCAGTGAGCAGTTTTTCCAGTTTCGTGATTTTGCTTTCTAGAAATGGAAAAACAGGGCTCCATTATTTCCTCCTGCTACAGCAGTAGCAACACGTAAACACACTCGTTGCGGAACCGATGAGCGTAGCACAGGTTACGTGAAGAAATGAACTTTCTTCTGAGCTCTCTCTTCAGCTTCGACCGACACCAGAAGGGATATCAGTGAGCCAGGCCAAGAGGAGCGCAGCTAATTCGGGAAGGCAGGAGGCCTCAGTCAGTTTTGTGTGTGGGGGGGGGGGCGTATCAAGTGCGCCGGAAAGAGGCGAGCAGTGGCCACCCAAATAATAGCGGGGTTGCTGGCTTCCCACCAACCTATATAATAGAGCCAATATGAAAATGATTGAGTTACACACCCCTCCGAAAAGCGGCTACAAGGCTTCTGTCAACCAGGGGGTTAGAGTGCAGAAGGAAAAACAGACTTTCTTTGTGGTAGTAGGACTAGCCTATTGAGGAGATAAAGAAAGCGGAGATTCTGCAACAGTGCCTTTGTGTGAGAGCTCCCAGACGGCACAACAAAACGCAGAATTGTCTACCCTCACAGTTGACAGATATCCGGAGAACCCAAAAAGCGAGAAAGTGTCGGGTGCACAACATATCCCATAACTGACGACGGCCGCGTAAAAGCGGCGTTGCCAACTGCCACGTTTTCGCGGTTCACGGACTACTTGAATTTTCTACCTGTTCCTGCCACAAATGGCGGAGAGCGCAGGCGATTACAGAACGGCGTCTGGCACGACTCCAAATCCAAGGGAGGAAGGTGAGAGCCCTGGGTCTAAGCGTTATGGAGGGGAGGGACTCAAAGGTGGGTGAGCCAACTACACTGAGGCAAAAGTTTGAATGTGTGAGATCATGTGGTCATAAAACGCAGATAAGGCGAGAGAGCGCAGACTAGAGCAAGGAGTGAGGCAATTTAGAGGACGGAGTTCAAGTAGCCCGTCAACCCGTTTCCGCGGCCTTCCTCAGTTATGATATGTGGTCTGCACCCGACACATTCTCGCTTTTTGAAGGGGAGTTACGTATAGATATGATCCCTGCGCTAGAGAATCAGAATTTTCATAAAAGTAAGTATTTTTCCAATTGTGTACATGATTAAGAATGAAATGAGGGGAACAGCCGCCTTCCCTGTGTGAATCCTCAAGACACGATCAAGCTGAAGTGAATTCCAGCAGCGCGTACGGCCGATGTCAGATTTGCGAATCGCGCGCCTGCGAGCTTTCCCAGCCTGGCAAATGTTTGAGCACATGAGGTCGCCGAACTAACTGTAATCATGAGCTGCTATTCAGCACTTTGGATTAGTTCCACCGTGACTCACAGTGGCGGCGCAGTGTCACATGCTATCGACTTGTTTTCGACGTACCCTCTTGTCTTCTCCGCAATCCACGACGAGAAATCGGGCGCCAACTGTACGGAGAACCGGCGCTGTGGAAGGAGGAGTTCGGCAAGGAGATAAACAGGGCGCCGTAGCTTGTGGTTCTCCCCCCTCCTCGCCGCGCAAACGCCGAGACGAACGCTCATGAATTTAGCTAGAGACACTGATTCTGGGCTGTAGGCGGGTTAGAACAGCAGGCGATAGGCTACGAGGATAGTAGTGGAAAAAGATCTTCCGCTGAAAAGATTAGATACGTATCGACATTGCTGACGAGTAGTAGATCAAGCGTCTTCATGCGAACCTATCAGTACGTATCCGATCACTTCAACACACTATCCTAACTCACCACTATCTTAATCACCTTGTCAATACATGGCTTCTTTCATTGTCGCGTACTATATAATCTCCAGAGTAGCCAACTATGAACGCGGTCTCACAAGGAAAGGTCATCACGCCGGTCCGGCCTTTTGTAATGAGCTGTATACGGTTGCACTCGCCTCGAGAAGGCGAGCTTAAAACTGTCTTCCGTATCTGCTAAACAAGGTTTTGAACAGAGTTATAAAGCAGGGAAGCGCAGCGGCAGTGCCCTGTCTCGCAGGCAAAAGGTTGTGGGAACTGCTCGCAAACCCTTCATACAGGCAAGTAATGGCAAGTATTGGTGAAGAAACGAATTGAGAAGCTTTTCTGCTTCATTGACACTGAAAAAAAAAGACCAGCCCTCTCAAAAAATCGCTCCTACTACCCTGTTGCCTGTGAGACTAGGGCATCATCGCTGGCTTTCTTGCTTTATACCTCCGTTCAAAGAGCCGTTTAGCAGATAATTAAAGCAGTTTTAAGCTCAGCTTTTCGAAGCGAGTGCAACGGTACATAGCTCACTGCTAATGGCCGGACCGACCTGATGACGTTCCCTGGTCAGGGTAGTCGCGGATAGAGCGGTAAACTGCACATCGTTGAGCCCCGTCTGGACCAATACCTCCAACAGAAGTCGTGTCGAAGAATACATTCAGTGGGAGGGATAGAGCAGCCTACAAGTATGTTCGCTCACGTTTTCTTCGCACAGTTTTTATGTAACAGTAAGAGCTTTTTGACAACCCTGCACCGTGCATGATGATTGCAGTTGGCTGAGCGGACCATCGCCATTTCAAAAAATACTGGAAGTTACACTCGAAAACGACGCAGCTTACCAAGAAAACATCTCCACACTAATCGAGATTTTGTCCGCCCAGGTGTTTGTACTGAGAACATGAATTTTCTATTTCCAAACCAAGTGGCAGCTTAGTTTGGAAATAAAAAATTTATGTTCTCAATACAAACACTACGGCGGTATGCTGCTGCCCGCACAACACAGTTCTACAGCGGTGTGGAACGATGTGGCGAAAATTCCCAAATCCGGCCCTATACATCACCAATATATGACTAGCTCTTCTAAGCTAGCTCTATGTGCTTTCTTGACGGGGTCCATGCTACCTCTCGACCACATTGCCATTGACCAGCGAAAGCGTTTGACCCCCTTCCTTCGCCGACCTCTATCCACCTTTCTACCTGTCTACGAAACTTCTTGGAACCGCTTTAAAAAGCTCCGTGGTTGATCCTGTCCATTTTGAGGCATCTCTGTCCACTAAGAGCTGTTGATCTTATTTCCTTCGCCGACTTACACCAACTGTTCGCTGCCTTCCAGACTTTTTGGAACCACGTTTTGTGACGAAGTCCGCCCATTCGGTGAATGCTTCGCCTACCAGTGGCGGTTGAACTCCTTACCCTCGCCGACCTCTATCAACTTTTTTCCAGGTCCCCAGGATTCTTAGAACCGAGTTATAAATTTGTAATCAAACCGCCTACTTTAGTGCACGTCATGGCTACAATTAACATTTGACGTCCCCTCCTTCTCTGATCTCAATTCACCTGTTTCCTGCTTTCTAAGACTTCTTGGAATTGAATTTTGAGGACTTTTAGGAAATGCTTGCACTTCAGGACACGCTCCACCCTTTGTGGGTGGGACTCCGCTGCCAAAAGGTATACTGGGAACAACTTCGACCGCTCCACCACTCCAATTTTACTTCTGCTCTGTAGGCTTTCCCGTAACCGAGTTATGAACTTCTTCTTAGGCACCGCTTTTTTAGAAAACCGCCCCCCCCCCCCCTATCAAAAGTGGGTCTCCGTCATTCGATCTGGCCTATCAAGGAACACCTTCATCTATTTTTTCCCTGATTGCAAGGCTAATTTGGAACCAAACTTGAAATTCACCGAGGTCTAGAGTTTCGATAGAAATAATATAATTGAAATGAGTGTGTGCCTCCTAACCAGAGTGAATAACGGTTGAGGAATTCCTTGACCTTGGCTATTTGCTGTGCTAGGAAAGTGTGGAGAGTTAATGTGCGCGCGGAGAGCACAGACAGCTCAAGGATGGCGATAGTGAACGTCCGCGTGGGAGAGCGTGAAAGAACAGGCGGAAATCCTCGACGAGCCGTTGTCGTTTCCTCGAGCAATTTTCACCTTGCCCCTAACTCTATGCGATTAGCCTCCCAGCCTGTGGTCGAGTCAGAGACTGCGAAGGCAGTGGTGGAAGCCAGTGATTCCGCAACGATTGTTCGCATGCTGCCACAGCCATTGCTGGACAAAATAGTGGCACCGTAGAAACAGTGAGAATGAATCACGATTAATAAACACTTGTAAAACAGTACTGAAAATCGGAATGAAAAAAGGGACATCTCCGCAAGATACCTTGATTCGAGGAACATAAGTGTCCTGCTCAGATCCAAAAATGTTGGGGACGGACCTGAAATGAAACGAAAATTGGACACTATAAAAAAGACGAAATTGCACTTTTACAGCTTTAACAAAAGGAGTCTTCTAGGGCAAGCCGGATATTTGAAAAGGTTTTTTGCATACTGTAGGGACGCATGTATGAACCACAAAACAATGTTTCGTTTTCACTACACAGTTTTAGTAGTATCAGTTAAGTGGTGATCTAATATCCCCTTGCGAAAATTCACAGCGAATTTCGCGAAATTATGGGTTGCACCAAATTGGTGCGATTCTGCGGGCTAGCGCCGCCCAAAGTTTCGATGGAAGATTTTCTAGCCCCTTCTGTCTGTGATAGTGCAACCGTAACATTGTCGGAAAGCCAACTAGGACCATTACAACCAAATACATGAAATGGGAGGATGTAGCAGCACACAAAGCATTTTTTAGTGGCCGCCGTCAATCAAGCAAGCGACACGAAACGAAGCTGTGTTAGCGCATGTGCAGGAAACTCGGTTTACATCAAGAGATAAGACTTACTCGAGTAACACTGCAACAAACTCAACCTCGGTGACGTTCTCGCTGGCCATACAGTGCTCTAGAAACTGAAGCACCTCGGCCCAATTTTGTTTACCCGTATCCTCGTCTAGAACGAAGGAAATTTTTATCACGTGTACAAATTTCTTACATAACTATGGCGGGTAGCACACTCACCAACCGTATTACGGGCAACTTCTGCGACTACTGCAAGTAACTTTTTCCTGAGCCGCGAATCGGATTCGACCATAACGGTATTGATTAGCTTAAAACGAACTCAACTTCAGATAGCTGAATGGGCAACGGTAGCACTAGGAGTGGTTATCCCTTCCCATACCTGATCAGTAAAGCTTTTCTGCTGCGTACCAAGATCGTGCCATAATTGGTCCCATTTACTTGATAATAGTCGCCGGAGAAGCACAAGACACATCAATCGTGACTGGAAAACAAAAATTTCCTTGTTTTTTTGCAGAATTAGCATGACACTACTTATTGAGTAGTGGACAAATAACTAACTGATAACTAGCTTTTCGAAGTTCTAAAAGCAATTCCTTTGAAACCGCTTATCTCGCAATTAGCGTTTAAGTTCATTTGCGAGGTGAGCGGTTTTGGTTAAAAAGCAAGCGGTACGATAAACCAAGTTCTGAAGAAGGGGAAGCCTGCCTACTGTAAAGAAGGCTAGGCCCTACTGAGCCGTGCTACGAGAGGTGTGCCCACATGGCCTAGCAAAGATTACCCATGGTGATCGCCTCCTTCGTGAAGATGTCCTCCAGGTGGCGGGCACGGCCTCCTCGCCGAGGGCAGGATGAATGAACAAAAGGGTTCACTGTGCGGGTTTTTTGCAATTTCCTTTGTTTTTTCATTACCACTACACATTCCACCTCTATTTTCAGTTCCGAGTGCGACCAATTTATCGTATCGTCTGCCTTTGGAGCAGATGGTCGTACAACCATTAAAACAACGCAAGTGAACATTTGGGAGCTTGACAACATTTTTTCAACCTTCATATTACTGAAGTAATTATAGCATGTGGCGTGTTTAGAATGTTAAAATATTTGCGCGAGTTCACACTGCCTCAGTGAGGGCGCGCAGGCAGGCGAGCCGGCGCATTTCTGCTGCCCCTCCGAGTTACGGTAGCACCAGGGTTACTGTAGCTGTTACAGAGCATGGCCACATCACGCTGAGATAAGCCATGCGCTTGTGCAATATTCGAAAGAAAACTTCACAAAAAACTGATTACTAAATACCTCAACTGGGGCATCAGCAGTGCAGTATAATGAGAACAGTAATGAAGCTTTCGGAGCTAGTTCCATTTCCGTATAAATTTTCTCCGCTTCACTTCGTTCCGTATTATCGGACGACTGCATGTGCACCACCAATTGGTTGAACTGTTGTAAATCCATCCCAAATATTATAATGGTAACCCTGAAACTAGCACATTATGAAGTGAACACTGGTTCAACCACCTAAACGAATGCGATTACTGCATCACCAAGGCTACTACACATTAGAAGAAGAGATTAAGCGAAGAGCCAAATGATGACAACACTGATTGATTCACGACTTGAGAATTGTAGACCAAATATTGATTAAGACGATCTAGAGAACTGTTCACCGGAATATTTCCTCAGATTCACTCCTTTTCCTCTGTAACTACGGTTGTTGGGTTGACAAATCATTATTGAAAACTTTTTGAGTGAAAGCTGACAGCGCCGCGTTCTCGAGTCCGTTAGGAGTAGCGCAACCATTTAAAGCAACAGTCCCAGCAGAGTCGAAGTAGGCGTGGTGGCCAACGGTCGCTCCCCCTTTTGCCAGCCATGGTGATTGCTTTATTGACTACGGAGGCATTAGCGATCGTTTTGAGACCACAGTGTCCATTTCAAGTCGATTCACGATCGCAAATTCCTCCGTATCCAATCGATCTCGCGATGTCCACGGCTGGCAAAAGGGGGTGCGACCGCTGGCCGCCACGCCCACTTCGACCCTGCTGGGACTGTTGCTTTAAGCCGAATTCAATAAGCAGTGATTTCGTGATCCTGAGACCACTGCTAACAAAATTTTCAAAGTAAACTAAATCAAAAACATAATTAATCAAATGAGTATATATATATACCTGTATATGTATGGTGTGGAACCATTATTCACCCAACGAAAGGAAAACCTGGCATTATTATCAAGAGAACCTCTGATCGAAATTTGTTCCTATAGCTCTGTCATGCAACCATTAAGCTTCAAATGTTTTTCTTTTCTCATTAATGTTTTTCTTCAAAGTTGATTTTGAAAAGACCTGTTTGATTCTGTTAGTTTGGTTGCCACCTGCCGATAAGTTGTAATAAATAATAAATATATATACAAATGAATAAGATACGCATATTAATATATTTGGATTGCATACAGGGGTGGCCAAAAAGGGACACTTCACTCTACGTTTGAAAAAGAATTAATCACACTTTTCTATTCGAACCGAATTCTCCCAACCGGAAATCGAAGATCACATTTCGATCTATGAGCGAACATCATAGTATTCTTTTACAATGATGACATTAGAAAAATTTGACATGAAAACGATGTGCACGGTGCGAGCTCAAGTAGACCTTGACGGATCCTGGACCATTATGTGCATAATCTGGAACGCTGGTTGGAAGTATTCCCGCATAGTTAGAGTAACTGTCTCTACGAGGCTACCGAACACCGATTTGGGAAATTGTGTAGTTGCTTGCTTCGACTGGGGTAATTACGGAAGAACTCCCTGAGCTCGACGACGATTGCAGATGACGTCCGTCATATTCTGAGGACGACGGGGCGATGAACAGGGGCATGCATCTGTGTGTGGGGCATCGGGAATATTTTGACGAAAGATTTCCATCAACCATGGCAACCTGCGCGATAAAGCTTGCTGATAAGCGTCGAGGGCACAGTGTCTTTTTTTACCACCCCTGTATGTTAATTGAATTTGGATTATATGTACATATATAATCCTATTTACCATTCAAAAAGCGAAATTGGGAGAGGCAAGTAGAGCTGCTTCCCACGCGCGCGATTCGGGGATCAGATCTCGGATAGGATCTCGCCCAGACCAGCAACTTCCCCGTCTCTCCAGTGTCCATGAATCAAGAAGGGTAGTATACTGTCTGGCAGGATTGGAGCCAGGGTCAAGCGTGCGTTGAGGAATCCTCAACAGGTCGGCGGGGGAAGGGGGTAGTATTTGGCCCGTTGGGAGGATGGACATAGTAGGATCCTGTCGGAGGGCTCCAAAAAACAGCAAACATTAAGAAGTAATCGATGCTACGCAAGCTGCAGGTTGTGCGAATCAGTATTCCCAATAACAATGTTGTTCCACACACATAAAATTCTCATGGTTCAAAATGGTCCGCGTTGTAATTTCACGCTACCTCACCGATGTATTAGAACAAGGTTGAAGAATCCGAAATTCACAAGTTTTAGACTAATTTTTTGCCTTCCAAATGAGCCACGAATATAAAGGGATGTGAAACACACGGTGCGTCCCTAAATGAGCCCAATCAGTTGCGTACGCTTCAACTACGGCTTGCTGAAGAAAAATATCGATCTAGAGAAGGATAAGAGATTTTTGAAAGGTTCAGTGTGATATGGCAGCGAGGGATCCAATATTCAACAAGAAATGCGGTCTTCAGCGTCAAACTCATAAGCATGTTATCATTAGAGTTTAGATTCGTTGAACAGTTCAACACTTTTTAGAAAGAGAAAGCCGCGGATATTTCGAATCTGCCCCTTCTTTTGTCAATAATCGCCCTCGAAGGGAGTAATCGTCGTTGAAAGAAAGTCAAGGCAAAAGAATCTCGGCAGTAGTTGGGCAAAAAATACTCGACGTGGCCATTCTTTCAAATACTGGACCGATTAAGCTACTCCAGGAAATGATGAGTAGAGTAAATCTTCTAGTTTGTGACGACGTACAAACTTTTCCAGATTGGACGAGCTTGAACGGAGTATGGCTTTGAAAAGTGCAAAAACTCGCACTCATCATGAATCTTCCTCATTAGTTTCGCAAAGATCCTCGACGTGGCCTTTTTTTTTCAAATACTGAACGAATTGGACTGCTCTAGGAACCGTTGAGTAGAGTAAATCTTCTAGCTTATGTTGACATATTAACTTCTATAATTTGATAACTTTGAAGGAAGTTATGGCTTTAGGAAATCCTAATTTGAACATGTTTAATATTAGTATTCATTTTAATATTATATATTAACACATTATTATTATATATTATATTAATATTATATTAATTTTCATAAATATCGTATTAATAAGAAAGAGCTCGTCAAATTACTTCCAAATCTGCTTTCTGATTAAGATTTTGTCCTTTTTGAGAAAGTTATAGTTATTTGAATGTGTTCAAATTCAACGTAGTAGATAAGCTGCTCCAACGTCAACGCATAAACCCAATCAGTTCGCCGCTGGTTTTAGTTCCTTCATGTGTAGTTCATAGCTTTCTTTCTCTTCTTTTCGTTGGATTGACGTAAATGATCTTTCGTCGACTTCATCTGCTTTGTGAAGACCATTATGGTGGAGGATAGTGCAGAAGTTTTTTTTGAGGGAAGGATTTCGGTAGGGCTAAGCAACTTTTTCACACTCAGTTCGTCAATAGAGCCTTTCTTGGACTTCGGCCGCTGGGAGGGGGGTTGTATTTCGAAATTTTACTCAATGCCTCGCTCAACCTGATTGGAACACTGATTTCCACATCGGTTGGACTCACGTGCTACTTTACAGGCCAAATTACCTTCCAAGTGCTATTACGATTTCAAGTGGGAGAAGAATGTGCTGCGCTTCCTAAACCAACACCGAATCTCCTCATTTTTTCACCATATTATTTATTGGTCTACTTGTCATATTTGATCATCATATATACATTTTACTCATTTTTTTCATCTATCATCAGGTGGCAGATGATACAGATGATTTCATATTTCTGATTCACCCGAAACAGGCCCAAAGTCGAGCGCTAAATTGAATAAATTGGTAGAGAGAACTTCGTGAAGATATTTTAAGCGAAATGAAGAAAATCAAGGACAGAAAAAATTATGAATTCGGCGGTGATAAGTCCCTTTTCAGAAGTCCCATTGAATATCACTTCTTTTTCATTGTTCAGTGAATGTTATTTAGTCTATACAATGAAGTTTTGGGAGCATCGCATGTACGCACCAGCATTTTTACCCGTTTAAAGGGATTCCACGAACCATGACAAGGACGAAGGCTGCGACTGGAACGCAATTCAATTCGCGTCGGAGCTTATGCCCCCCCGGGCGATCTAGCATGGCCTTCCGCAGCTCTGCCGGCGGGGTACGCCCCCCCCCTCGCTGTCTGAGCCTCAATAAGGTGCCTGCTCGACATGAGAAATGAAGGATGGCTTGTTTTTTTGCGATAAGCAACTAGCACAAGCAAAAAAGATCGTCTGAAATACTCATATACTAGCCGTATTCAATCAGTTATTTTAAAACCGTAAATCCCGTGATATGGTTTCCATTTATTCAATTCTATTCTGTCCACGCTCGAAGTGCTCGCCAGGCGCATAAGGGATCCAAGGATGGTCTATTTTTGTAACGAAAAAGCAGCAGAAGTTAAAAAAAACATCTGCATCATACATATATTAACCGTATTTAATGACTAAACTTGGAACCATAAACTTCGTAGTATAACATTCAACATTCCATCTCATCTCCCCTCTTCGTTCAGTGTACCCTTCATGCAGGGTATCATCACGTCACGGAAATGGGCGCGGCAGTTAGGCACCTCCGAAGATTTCAGTACAAGCTTCCCCTCCATCATCCCTCCGCTATCAATTACGATCCCGCCTCCCCCTCCCGCCCTCTCCCAGCCCTCCTTCCTCTGGCCATGTTAACAGTGAATTAGTTCTGACACACACCGTTCCTGGAATTACTCCAGAATAACATCGTCACGAGTGGGAGGGGGTATATGAAGTATATATGAAATATATGAAACAGTAAATTTTACATTTCACCGTTGATGTTTCATTTTCCTACATAACATTTCAACCCCAACTACAACACCCCGCCCCTCACCAAGATTAATCCATACCCTTCCGAAGAATCATCGACCATTGCTCTCCATGTTGCTAGGGGCAAAGAAAGTGAGAGCATGTTCTGTTTTTCTTCCTTTTGATAAAGCAATTAAGTATGAAAGAGACAAAGTTTGGACTAATTGGCTAGTTCAGACAGAAGAATTGTTTAGATTATCCATTTACTAGTCCTATTTGGTTGGACTGTAATCTAATTAGTTCAGGATTGTACACAATTAGTTCTTCTTTCCTCTTAACTCGTTGTTCCTTTCAAGGAGTGTAGAAATGAGAGATGGCTGGGTACTGAGAGTAAGATGAGGAAGCGATAAGTGGCAGCTATTTTCGCACACTGAAAGGAAATTGAATCCCAGGTCGAATATAGCCCACAGAACCTGGCTCCGGGGCCAACTACACGGAGCCAACCCACTTCAAAGCAGGGTCAACCTTATGTTGGTACAAGTACCAATGATGGGGGTAGTATTTGGTTCGCAAGGTGGGGGAGGAGCCCGAACCGCGATGATCCGTAAAGGGGATCGACATCGGCCCTCAAATGCATCGGGGAATCAAAAGCATGGTTAAGGTGCGGCGCACACCATGGCGGATACTGTCAGTGCAAGGCGCTCTAAATTCGAGTTATCAGCAACAAAAAACTGTTTCAGAAGGATTCCGATGTTTCTGGAGTGAACGAAACGAAACAAGTTGCAGTAGTATGAAGGACGGACTTCTTGAAAGAAAGGAGAACTTTTACAAGAGAAATAGTTTTCGGAGGAACAGATTTCCACAAACAATCGACTGAACAGTGAAAGCACATACCCGTAGCTTTCTAACACTTTCAAAGTTTTACATAAAACCAGTTACGACTAGTGAAACCCAAGAAATCTTCCTTTTGAAGGAAATGGCTAGAGGAATGTCCCTCCAAAAAAGTCCCAACGGTATTAATTTTTGTTCGGTGAATTTTTGAATAGGTTCAAACCTTTTTAGGAAGCTGAAATCTTGAAGTTTGTCATACTGACTTCAGTTTCAAAAGTTAATAAGTTTGAGGGAAATTGTAATTGTTTGAAGGTTGAAAACTCGCAGTTCCAAAAAAAAACTAGTCCCACACAAACCATCCAAAAAGTCCCAACGGGACTAATTTTCGAATCCATCATTTTGAAAACATACAAACATTTTTTGAAAAGCATGATCCCTGAGAATCGTAATACTGTCTCACCTTTTCAAATTAATGAGCTTGAAGTAAGTTTCGTTCGTTTGAAGGTACAAAACTACCATGTTCCCGGGAAAGTACCAATGGCTATTTTTTTACTAAATCATATTTGAGCAATGGTTAGCGATTTTTAGGTGGAGGATAGTGTGATTTTTCCTAATCTTCATACCCATAAATTCGAATTTGAACGAAGTTATGACCCTCAGGAAGCGTGTAATTCCCATTGCAACTTCATTTTTTATTGATAATAAACATTTTACATTGTTTGAGGAAAACTAAGGAGCTGCAAGGAATCGGCCTCGTCGATTTCAAACTATCTTACCTTTCCACAATACCTGAATTTTCACAAAGAAATGATCGCTTAAAGGAATCGTATACGGAGAAACCCTGTTTCCATACTTTCTAGAAACTGATACCTTAATCCCCTTGCTTCATGAGGATAGCAAAAAGATCGAGAAATAAGCGTAGGTTCTATTAGTAATCCAAAAATACGGGAGGCTATAAAAATTTGAACTCCCGCCGTTAAACTGTCACTACTGTTGGCACTGGGAAGCCAACACGTTCAAACTCGTTGAAAGAGTGAATGTGAACGGCTTCCACGTTGGACCTGCACAAAAACTTACGCGTGGCTCTGAAATCGCCATGCACTTCGTTACAAGAGCACTTCCGGTTCGCCCACTGGTCCATTACGGTAAAACATTTGAGCCTTCCAAGGTGCTGTATCTTTTGAGTATCTCATTCTTTTCGCTCACTGTGCACATGGTCTTCAATGACCATGCCCAACCCCAGCACACAAGATGAGAATAACCAGTATTTCCGTGGAAGATTCCTTTAAAGCTCAGTAGGTCCCGTTCACAGTTCCTCGCCTGTTTCCGTTCAGCAAACGCGCTCCACTGTCACTAGAGGATCAGAAACATCGGGGAAAACGGGAAACACCCGCTGGTACCGGGGTTTTTCCTCGTGCATACGTAGTACTAATGTTTCCATACGCACATGCAAGGGAGAGGGGTCGTATCAAGACCCCCGAAGGAGGAAGATCGTAAAAATTTCCAAAAAGTACCAACGATAGGGCTGACCCTGCTTCGGAGTATAACAAACCGACTTACATCGCTAGCTTCGCTAGTAACTGGCAGTCAAAAAAGCTCTAAAATTCTGAATGGAAACCGATAGCGTCTCACATTCGAAAAAATGGATTGATCATCATAGAGCACCTAACCAGAATTTTTAAGGTCACGTTTGATGTTACAAATATTGATGGAATTCGGCAAAAGAGCGTTGATGATGGAACTGCGTACATCAAGGAGATGACTGTGTCAGACGACTCGCAGTTCAGGTCAATGAAGGTGCCTACTGTTTTGCCAATTTAGCTTTTTGAGCGTTCTTTCTTGATCCTTTTGAATTGCACTTCCGAAACGGAGCCGGTCCACTGTCATCCACACTTCGTCTTTGCGCAGCACGAGCACATCATTTCTTGTTGAACAGCTGATCACGGTAACCTGTCAAACAGTCGCGCACAACGGAATGTTTTGTCGACATGAAAGGCGAATTGTGGACGAAGTTACTGAGTCGCGAAGAAAGTTTTTCCGTTACTACCGAGTGTTCTAAGTCACACATTTACATCCAGATCCATACCAATATGTATTCAACGATAAATTTCAGCAATGGACGCAGTGATGATTTCCCAGGATAAACAAGTCTAGTTGTGGACCTCTCATAACGACAATGTGCGTACGTGCGACTTATACAGAAATATGTGAAACTGCCCAGTTCAGATGGTTTATTCTGAGGTTTATTGTGTATAAGGCATGTGTTTGTGTAGCAGTAGCACACCACCATGTAACTACTTTCATGCCTATTGATCGATTCAGAAGTATTTATTTACAATTTTTGATGACCAATAGTCTACAATTCAAAGAGTATTGCCTCAGTGATGGAACTTCTGTGAATACGCTGAAGCTGACATCAGCTAGCTCTTGAACATCTACAAGCAACAACCAAGGCTCGCCTCAGAGCGGAGTATAACGAAGCATATTTTTCTTTTTAAGTGATTTCATTCACAAATAAGGTTTCTCTTTGTTGATTCGAAAGTCGGGGAGTGAGGTAGGGAATCGAGCAAGAGAAAAAGGAAAAAAAATAATTGAATAGAATGAAATCCAACAGCAATGTTATGCAACGAAGCGTGAGTATGCAGGTGAGAAGAAAGACCATTTGAAATTGAAATTGTTAGAATAAAGAATAAAGAATAAAAAAGAGCTGAATGGAGATTTTTGAAGTGAAGCAATAACTTGAAGGGGGAAGCATTTAAAGAAAGAAAATGAGTTGAGAATAACATTGGAAAAGATGAAGCGTACTAATAAAGGAGCATTCAAATTTAAAGAAATTAATTTGGAAAAAATAACATTTGATTAAAGCAGTGCTCCGAATAAAAAAAAACTGTAATGGGCCGAAAAAGGGGAAGCTATATGATACCAATATGAAACGACGCGTCTTTTGCTCAGCTAAATTCGAAACAGAAAACGAGCATGAATCAACAGTGGCCGGGGATGGATACCGCTGGGGAAGTGAAGCTCAACCCACCCGACTTTGATAGTCCTTCCGGGGCCCTAAAACCTGTGAGAAGGTCATGGTGTTGCGGTTTGATCATGGATTGTATACTAGTTGAAGGTAAACTAATTGAAGATCTAAGCCGAACATTTTGGGGAAAAAATGGACGAGTTTAACACCCGCCCTTAACGTGTTGGACGTGATTGCGACACGTTAGACTGCGTATCGACAACGCTGCAGAGTCGACCCTCCCGCCAATCGGACCGTGCAAACGTGTTAGCACTCATCTCCGGTGTTACGTCAACTAACCATTTATCCTAAGGTGAGCATTCATGACGAAAACTATTGCGCAATCAACCTCTGTTGCGTTATGACATCATGGAAATCCTACAAGTATCGCCTCAGAACAAAACTATGTTTTCATGCGTCCACACCCAAAGCTCAAGGAATATGTTTCTAAATAAATTGGTCAAAGTGCCTAAACAAGTTTTTACAACCAATCATTAGGTAATTATAGTTAAAGACTTTTTGAATCATTATGTTTTGGGCGTTATCTCGAGATATTTCGTTCAATTGTGTGCATTCCTGACAAGAAGTGGTAAAACTCGCGAACATAGCTCTGCAAAGATCCCTACACGTTTGACGACCTTCTGAACGAAATGCTTACACCATTTCATTAATTTTTCTGTTTCTATTAGGTGGTTGTTTGATTTCGGTCCTTTTTCTGGCTTAAAAACATTTACGTTGAAAAAAAAACTGATAGGTGTTATCTAACCATGATATTACCACTATCTGCTACAACCCGAAGCTGGCGATCACGTCATGATGATACCATTTTGTTTGGAAGACCAGTTAACTGGCTCTTTTTGGAAATTTTCGAAATCTATGTGGTGGGGGGGGGGACCACTCCCTACACAACGGTAAAATTGTTTTAATGGAGCTTTTTCAGAATTAAGCCCCACGCCGTGCGATCGCCATATGGGCATTCTTGTGGCAGCCATTTTTCTTTCTGTTGAATATTGCAAGTAAACATTTTAAGCAGTCACTTCAGTAACTTCTAATTCATCTTTAACATCTCCAAGCGTTGCAATGTTGGCAGGTTACTGACAAAAAGTTCTGACCAAGGCCTTTCTCGCACTGCTTTTTGCTACAAATTTAAATGAGTTGGCGGAATGCCCCATACCTCGCGATTTGTCTTGCGTACGTGAAAACCATTCCTTGACACGAATGCTCTTTTTTTTGTACGGAAAGCTTTCAGTTAATAACAAATCCCCATGATCTCATCAGCGCCACCTGTTGGTAACTGTTCCCAGACCTGTTTCATTTAATCAATTTCCAATGTTTGTGCTGTTATGAGCGTCACTTCGGTGCAAAAATGAATTTTCTGTGATGTCAATCGAACACTTTTTTAACACATCATTATTGGCTGCGAAAACTTACTGCGATAACTTTATTTCGTCCTTTCGAAATTTGTGCAGTACTTCTACGGTTGGATTCTTCGTACAACTGATTTTCTTGTGGAATTCCAATGAGTTAGCAGAAGCAAATGGAGTTTTTGACGAAATTTTTGAAGTCAAAATCGATGTAACTACGAGTACAGCGGAAGAGAAACATACAGAACATCCTCATTGAATACTCGCACTGGATTTTCCAAACAAAATGAATTTAAGTCTTGCGCTGGAGTACATCTTGGGTCTGTTGTCCAGCGGGGACATCTGGTAACGCAGTTATTCGCTCCGTTGTTAACAAAAGCGAAGATGTTAGAGCCTGTCTTATATACTGAGCTCTCAGACACCTAACAAAGTTAAACATTTAAGAACTGTGATGTATTTTGAGCAGGATCGGTCCTATTTGCAGTCGTACCTCTTTTTTCCCTTCAAGATCCTCCAGAAAAAGTTTCGCAAGCTACGGGGCTTCTCTCAGGATTAAGCGTAGGAGGGATGGGAGGAACTTCGGGTTAGACGGTGTTATAGTTTTTGACACGTTCTGTTTTGTTAGCTCTTAAATGGCGTGCAGTTTTCAACTAATTCTTTCGTTACCAGATTGTAGCAGCAGTTGTCTCCCTGTCGGAGAACAGACCCTACGCTTTTCAACTATTAGGTCGTTCCATAATTTTAGAGACACTTTGGATGTTTCAGATGAATTTGCTTATTTTATTTCTTTGATGTATTTGTTCTTTGTCTTTCTTTGTTCTATCTATTCTTCGATGAACTATGGGAAACCAGCAGGAACATGATGATGACAGATCGGGTTCAGAGCTGATTCGGACTTGGAGCACTTGAAAAACACACCTCATCTTCAATTCTTTACTACTGAAACTGTCTCGGCACTGTCACCTTGTCGCATTAGAAGCGCTTAAAACAAACAGCGTTAAGATTGTACAGGGTGGCCAGAAATTGCGGTAACAAGAGCCACCACACGCATGTTTGAATTCTACCTCAGATAATTTTGAGTGTAGGTTTCAGAGTATCAGGAAGTCTCTCAGGAGGAAGGCCTACGCTAGTAGAAAGGCTTGATTCCTTATTGCCTGCCTAGGATGAGTTCGCGGTCTACCACTAACACGCAGCGGTAAGTGGGTTACCCAGACAACTTCGATCCTTTGTAAATGCGAACATCATCCAATTTGAAAAGTAAACCTAATCTTTGTTGCTTAACCTCCAGTTAATATAACTGTATTTTCCGATTGTCATTTACACGATGTATAGATATCCTATGTTCTCGTGAAGTAGTTACCGTAAATTAAGAGCCAACTGTACAGAATCATTTTCAATGACGCCGTAAAGAGCACCGAGATTGCCGGTCACGATGTGGTTGGAGTGTGAACTAACTTCAAATAAAAGAAGGAGCACTTAGTAGAGGTAACCACCGGTGCACAGTGGATTGAGAGAGCGTGCCCTGAGCTGTCTTCTGTTTAATTCTCCATATAGCTTGGCGCGTGGAAGATCCTAATCGCTAGTCACAAAATAAAAGAGCTTAGAAATAGGTTTGGAAGAAATTGGAATTCCACCTAAAGAAGCTACAAGCAAACGAGGTGGCTAGCCTGTCGGATAGGCGAGCTGCGTGCTGAGATGCAAGACATCTTGGGAAGCTACAATACTTATCAAAAGATTTTTACAACAATAACTGCAAAGTGTCTCGAAAATTGAGGACCGACCTAATAAAACTGAAGTGGGGATACGAAGGAACAGTGTATCACTCCATTTTCCCATTTGGGTAAGGGAATTTTTGATAACCAATTTCATTATTTGAGTCAGTTCAGTGATGGTAATCGTTGATGTTGTAAAACAGAAATAAATCGAAATATGTGAAGTTCTCCCATTTTGAAACTCGCCATTTTTATCGCTCATCGTTTTTATACTCCTGCCACGAGATTGATAAAGGAAAAAAAACGATTGATGGGTAGCGATCACTTAATTTTTGCGACAAATCCAAGTTTTTGAGAACGACGGAATGATTGAGCCACGAATAAAAATTTTTCACCCAAAAACCGGGTGGTAGAAGTACAAAAACAGGAATAAATTGAAGAACTGTTCAAAAAAGAACGTACGTTGTAACGTTGGTTCAGCGATATAGCCTTTAAACGAAGTGTAGCCCTCGAAGCACTCAAATCTGAATGTGAGCTTTGCTATAGTTCCATTGCTGCCTCTTCTCAAGGTAGATGAAAATGTTGGGCTGAGCTGAAACTCGAAAGTTAGTATTGGCGCGAATACTATGAGAGAAAAAGTGACTGCCTAGAAACCTTGAAAAAATTATTTCCTGACTCCCACCTCCTTCGTGGTTACTCATTTTTGGATGTTTTTGATTTTGGGGCTACAGTAAATCTCTTTGTCCCTTGCTTGCATGTCTCGACGGAAAATGTTGCTTCTATAGCATTCTACCGTATCGTGATACCCTTCTAATACACACAGTTTCTACGTTCAGCTACGCTACTCGCAAAAATTTTCCTATCAATTACTAACTATTCAAACATTCATTGGAACCGCAATTTGTGAGATAGTGATGCACCGACCTATAACTTTCTTTGAAACATAGAAAAGCTTATAGACGAAGATCCCATAGTGTCAAATTCATCATTCGTAACCATCATCTAGCGCGCGCAATTTATAGTTGGACTGACTCGTTTTCCAGTGAGGACAACCTCAAGCTTGTAAGGCTCGCGTACTTGCAGCTCGCCCGACGATCTCAAGAGCCCTACTTATGGTATAGCTATTGCTATCATAAGTGTCGCTCACTGAACTCTGCGGTATTTATATCTAGGCGCTATGTCTACATCTGTGTGAGTCCTACAAAATGTAACAGATATGTACAGTCGCTAACCCCTGAACCCCATCCTATTTCAACTTGTCTGCTTTTTCATATTTTCTTGTATGGCTCAATGCCAAGAACCAGTGTTTGATGTGAATTGAAGAGAGCACTCAATGAGTACATTATATTAGGTAGCGTTCAGATTTCGCGCGCTATTCGCGTTGTGAAGCCGATGTCAGACTGCGAATCGCACGATTCGCTGCTAGCGATTCGCTAGCGTCCGCGGTCGCGTGGTGGCACCAGCCACTTAAGTGATTCACTGGCCGCGACGCGACCGCAGACGCTAGCAAATCGCGCGATTCGCAAAGTCTGACATCGGCCTGAAGAAGCGTCTGAGTATGTCCATGACAAAGTGCCTGGGAATGAGACGCGCCCTAGAGCACTCCGCTGTGATGAGTATGATAGCATACATATTTTTCAGGTCTCACGTATAGAGGCGCAGACGTTAAAAAAGTGCCAAAGCTGTTGTGTGCCTCTTGTTGCTTAACTCTAAACAAAAAAGAAGGTTCTCTCTCCATTGGCAGCTCTGAGAAAATTCCTTTTTTGCGCAATTATCAGCACACATATGACTGCAGAGCTTCTGAATAATAGCAAAACCGTTGAAATAAGCATCGACTGCTATCAATCCAAGCCGTACACGCCAACTTGCACCAATGCGCTTCCAAAGTTCTGAACGAGACTACGGAGATGCATTTCAAAAAAGTCCAAGGGCCTGTTGTCCGTCCGGGGGGGGGGAACCGGCGATGCAGCCTATTAACCAACGAAAATATGTTGAAAACTGTAACGCCTACTTTCACTTCCAAACAGCAAATAGACAGGATATTTCGAAACACGTGTAATTTTCTAAAGCCTTCAGGAAATGTGCACCTAACTAAATAAGGTCTACCGCACGATACGGGCGCAATTACAACGGCAACGCCTTCGAAACTGCGTTTACATATTTTTGTTAAGAACGGAACTGAGTTCAAAGAAAGGGGGAGGGAAGACTCCAGCGTACGTAAGTAGTTTTCATTTTCCCAAGAAATGCCGTCCGCTCCCTTTTAGATCTATACTAGGGGATGCCCGGTATCTTGCGATAGCGCCACTTTTTTCTGGACTTGTATACGAATTATATGGACACACGCAGTAATTAGGGCAGATGCTGACCAGAAATGTTACAGTTCCCAACATGTTTTATTTTGTGAGGTTTCTGAGAGCCTAGTACACACTACAGGTTCTAACATGTTCTCCCTTGTTAATAGTAGAGCGGACAATTGCGTCAGGAGATGTCCTCCCGTCGGATAACAGACTCAAACTCAATATCAACAGACAAAAGTGAATTCATGCGGCACGATCACCACCCTTGCTTCGAATCAAAAGCAAAAACACATTCTACCATTACCGAAAAAGGCAACTTCCATTGTGTACTTGCCTTCAGCAATCGGTTACAAAAGTGATCCAACGAAGCAGAAAAGCCTAAGTGGAGTGCGCCTACCCTCCCCTTCAAAAGGCGAGGAAGTGTCGGGTGCAGATCACATACCATAACTGACGACGGCCGCGAAAAGCGGCGTTGCCAACTGCTACGTTATTCGCAGGACGTCGTCAGTTGTGGTATATGGTCTGCACGCGACACTCTCGCTGGGAGTATACTTTTGAGATTTAGGCGCAATGTGGCCGGGATGGGGCAGTCGCCGCCGCGGCGCGCGGCATGTTTGCGTACTTCGGGAAG
>KZ345700.1:77047-91286 GCA_002352805.1 Teladorsagia circumcincta | reverse complement strand
CTTCTCACATGTCTACAGTACTTCTACAATTGAGCGCAGAAACCTACATTTGGACTATCATACCGTGGAAGAATACGTGTTCCTTATGACTCAGCACTTTTGTGCTAGTTATGTCCTTAGCACGCTAGTTATTCCGGATTTTCTGGTGTTATGTTGACCACGGACGGCTGGGAGACCTGGTAATGCGATACGTGATTTGATTTGCGGAGCATGAAGTGGCAGTTATCTTTTTTCCACATTCCAACATTCGCTAATACATGTAAAGAGCCAACAAACACAGAAAGCAACCCGGGTTCATTCCAGCTAGGGGGGGGGCATCATGATGCAGTTTCTCGGCGAATTTGTGTAAACTCGAACATTCCAGTTTCACACGCATGTCAAATGGCTGCCCTCACTCTCCACCCCCTAGACTGCCTGCATTCCCTCTGGCTCGGTGTTGCCGTAGCTTCCTGGAAAGGCTGCATGGTGATGCCTTCCTAACTGGAAGACTAGGAATTCTATGAAAGGTGAAAAGTATCGAATACGTACGGTGGAACAGAAATTCTTCGTCGTCAACTATTCAATGTAATCAATCATAGAGAACAACGGTTATAGAGGCCTTCCTGTAAATAGACTCCCCATGAAAACCGTCATTTTTATTCTTGGAAGAGTAGCTCATGCTCGGTTCAGTATCACACAAAATTGCACTCTTACATATTCTATTGCTCGTAGGAGCTCAGAGGCTGGTAACTAAGATGGTGGGGGTCTCGTGGCGCAATGGTTCATGCCAGCAAAAGTACCAATTTTTGGGGGTAAGGAAGCTTCAGAGTGTCGTGACCGACTTCCCCCGGGTCGACCAAAGGAAAATACCGCGCTCCAATGCGAACGTGAAATCAATATTAACTCGAACATGTCATGCCACTTCAAAACTGCGCCAAACTCTTCGCGCGCCAAAATACGCGTGCTTTCAATAAAAGGACCATTCATTCTTATCGTCTGCAGCCTTCTGGTGCAACCCGACTGGGTTGACGGACTACTTGAACTCGGTCCTTCAAACCGCCTCCGTTTGATGGTCCTTTAAACCGCCTCCGTTTGATGCTTCCGCCTGCGCTCTCCGCGGATCCCTACTCTCCCCGAGGCTTAGTCCGTGGGCTTCACTCTTTCGCTAATTGTCTGCGTCTCCGCCATTCGTGGCAGGACCATGAACGAAGATTCAAGTAGTCAGTAAACCTTCCGCAGAGTCAGACTTTCGGCACTTTTGAACATTCTTCCTAGGCTCAGGCTCAGTACCATTGAGAGAAGATCAAGACGTTGCATCGCCTCATAAATAATTCTCCGAACTCACTTAGAACCAGAAAAGGATTGCAGCTAATATCAAATCGACTAGGGAAAAAGGAAGGGTTCATCGAGACGTCGAGTTCTGTTTCGCACTAGGCTATCAAGTAGTTTTGAGTATCGAATCTTTCGGTTAACGAGATTAATAGCTAATTGGAGGTACATTCCATTAAATATCACTTATTAGCTATAATATAACTATCAGCTATCAATAAAAAGTACTACTTGCGATAACTGATTATCAGATTTTTTTGAGGGGGTCGCCGGCACTTGGGCTGATGCTCTGCACTGCACACGCACTTGACTACAGTTTACGAAGGGTAAGTGTCCGTCCGAAAAAATCCTTCAGGGACGGGTTATGCATCCTGCTTACATTCATTACAGCAGCACCAGTGAATGTGATTTTTCCTCCACAAAAAATTGAAAGGCTGGCCGTCAGCTTTTCCATCGTTTCTAACGAGTCTGATACCTGCTGACCCAGCTCAGAAAAGTGAAACCCTAGGTGGCCTTGGTGGGATTCGATCCTGACTTTGACCATCCGACCGCAGACCTGGTCGTAGCTACTAGCCGCTAATTTATCTAGACATAATAAACATTTCTTTCTTACCTACTTATTTTCTATTTTGAAAAATGAGAACAGCGTCGAGTGCAGACCATACACCACAAAGGACAAAAAAAAAAAGAAAAAAAGAAAGAAGAAAGCCAGGCTTTCCTTGGCCGCCGTCACTTGCGGTGTGTAGTCCGCACTCGACATACTTCTCGTCTTCCGAAATGGAGTATACTTATGTGGCACTTTTCGTGCCGGATACGCCAGAAACGCGGCCGCACATCTTTCAAGCCCCTCTCCTTCAAGGTTTTCCGCTGCACAGTTGGCCGTATATTTCAACAAAAGAGTCAGCTCACCGGCTGTAGGCCTGCCTACCCATTTTTCTTAAAACGCTTTGTAGCAGCAAAAATCGTCTGGAGTGGGAGGAGCGTGCGTAATGTGGGCGTCACTTCACTGGGCGTATTTCACAAAGGAAAGGCAATGTGAAATGGTAATGTTACTGTCGAGTGTGAAAGAGAAAGTATGATATTCCATCAAATCATCTCATGTTTTTCAAAGCAAATAAGTGCACAGTAGACTATAAAAAAAGAAAATAATCCGAATTACCTAATCAGAAGCGGGTAAAGCACATACCGTTCTCATCCCACGTTTCGGTAATTTTCGAATTAGCCGCATGTACTGCAAAATAGATAATAGCTATTAAAATGCACGTTCCTAGAAGACAGGCTCGTGCCGCACACCGCATACAGACATTGGGCTTCGATTGAATCTGGAAACATTGAACTTAAATCAGAGTTAACAAAGACTGATGTAGACGGGTGAAAGAGCAACGAACGAATGTCAATAGTACGGTTATCAGCGACAAAAGGACGACGTTAAAAAAGGCAAGGAAAATTTAAAGGCACGATAAAGGTAGTGACAAGCGGCTTTCAAAAAACTCTAGCACGGAAGTTGGTCAGAAGCGCAGCTATTGCATGCGACATCGCGGATTTAGCTCATTACTGAGCTATCCATGGGCTGGGTACAGCAAGGCCCAACACGGGGATGGGTTCCCGACTCTGCGTCACCGCTCTAGTCGATGAGGCAGCTCTCATGGTCAAGCATAGGGAAAGCGTCCAGAGATGCAGAATTTTCGGAACTCTTCCTTGAGTTGGGCCTTGCTGCCCCCGGCCCATATCTCGCGGACTGACCATATCACCGAATCGTTGAGATGATCGAAACACTGGATTTGTGTTTTTGATACGAAAGTTTTATAAAAATTCAATAAAGGCTACAAGTGGGCGGAGTTTGTGCGGTGGGCAGGGTATGTATGTATGTATGTTGTATGTATGTATGTATGTATGTATGTATGTATGTATGTATGTATGTATGTATGTATGTATGTATGTATGTATGTATTGTATTTTTGATACAAAAATCTATAAAAATTCCGTAAAAGACAAATGTGGGCTAGGCCTGTGCGATGGGTGGGGTCAAAATATAGCCAATCCGAGGGAATCCGTGAGCCTCGTAACTCTTTGCTGGGGTCAGATACGCCTTCATGCGATTCTAGTGCATTTTTGAAAGAATTGGGGCGCATACGTGGCGCATACCAGAAGAATAGATGTATGAATCGAATGAGAGGAAACCCAAGCATTTCTTCCTACCGAGATAGATGAGAACGGAAGAAGAAGAGCTTTGTAGCGCTCGCTCTATTCACGGAAGAAGAAGAGCTTTGTAGCGCTCGCTCTATTCGCTTGCTTTTCACGTTGGCTTGTGAGATGATAATGAGCATGTCGTCAGTTTTTTCCCGGGCCCCCGCTTCATTTGTAGTTATTCATCCGAATGTGTAGGATCATTCCGTTCCTAAGAATGATGTATGTAATTCTACGACAAAACGGAGGAGAATGACGAATCTCTGGATTGAGGAAACAACCAACAGGAACATCGCCTTCGTACCCCTGGCTGATTAACGTAATGGCTTTGGAAGGAAGACGCGTAGGCAAGAAAAAGAGGTAAGAATCAAAGAAGGACTTCCCGAGAGTTCATCTGTCTGAGGTGCGCCACGCGGCAATCACGCTCATCCAGAAAAGTGATGGTTTTTCAGCGTCTGGTAGGCTTGTGCATCGGATTGCGTGTTCATTTGATGTCCAATTCAGCATTTTTATGATCATAGACTTGTCCTCATCCCCTCTCATCTTGAAGCCTCGGCTAGGACCAGACCAGTCTAATAACCAGAAATAACCAGAAATTGAACAAATCGCGAATGATTTTTGGCTAGCCTAAGCGGAATATTCCAAAAGGTCGTGTAAGCAACAAGTTCCTCCACTAAAGCCATAAAAAATGCAGTAAAAGAACACAAGACGCGGACAACCTCGAAGAGGCTACAAAAGCTTGCGAACTACCTTTTCTGGTAGGCCACATTGAATGGGAGAAGTGGCTCTCCCCAACGATAGTCAGTGCCCTTAAAAAGAAGAAGAGGCAGGAAAAAAAGCGTCAGGAAGGCGCAAGCCCGCTCAAGGAGTCAAGGTATCTGACAGGAGGCCCGTCGCGTCGCGATTAGGCAGGGGCCCAGTTGGGCCAGCACACGAGTCGCATTGCCTACTATGTGATGTGGGACGTTCATGAGCACATTCTGTTTGAATTGAGCATGTGAGCACATTCTATTTGATTGACGCCAAATCATTACAGTACACGCTGGGACTCTTCAGATGACCATCAGCGCCTCTGCCCTCGCCCGTGCGACGGGCCTCCTGTCGGGTACCCAAGAAGCCACAATCTGAGAAAGGTGTGAAGAAGAACATATTTAAATGAAACTTATTAAACTTCCATACCAGCATGAGGTCAGAACTCTGTTAATTCCTTCACTGGGGTTGCTAGGACATTTGGTCGGGTGGCTATTAATTGTTTCAACCCTTTGAAGCTCTGAAGAGGGCTATTCTGCAGAAATGTTGGCCTTATAAAGGCCAGTTACTAACCTCGTTAGGAGTTACGAAGACATATCAACAGCATCATCAGCTATTCCCAAAAAAAAATCATGAGAACTTGGCAGCCTAGTAATTTCTGTAGTGATTATCATGCTAGTTGTAACAATGCCCATAAAATCCGGTCTATAGCCCCATTGAACCCCTTATGAGTTCCCATTTTCATGGAAGCGTGCACAATTGAAGAAGGGCGGTGGATGAGCGCTGCTAGCACACTCTCTCAGGTAAGAGAATGAGCAAAGTCTGGGCGTTTTCAAACACTGCCTATTCCTGGCTCCCTGATAAGTTATTGTGAAGCAAACAACGCTTTTTTTCAGGATGGGAATCAAGTGCATGGCGCATGCCAAAATATACAGATCACTATTTTGTATTTTTAATAAGAAATTTCTGCACTATTCGACTAATGGTCAGCACACTCGAAGGGAGCACACCTACAATTTCTTATCAGCTATCAAAGGTGATTACGAAGTGAGGCCAACCTCGGGATTGATTTGCACTCGTAAGGGTTGAGAGAGAGCGAAGGACAGGAGCGTTGCAGTGGCGCTGACGTTCGAGAATGAGCTACGAGTGGAAAAGAAATTTTTACAGTGTCTCAGAAATGCAAAGCAATTCTGCATCGTAATTCATTTAATGACGTGGTGCAAGTCGTTCGAAAGCAATCTCAGACACAGCAAATGTTCAGCAGAGAACGACAGTTTTTTGAGAGCAACGCTACACCAAACTGACGTTGACTAACCAGATACTTATCGTGCTACTTGAGAGTTTCTTTTTCATTTTACACAAGGATCTGTTCTATGGATGGGGAACCAGTTTCGAGATGACAGATCAGTTACACCTTTTCTCAGCTCTGCACGGGAGAAAGAACGGAGCAGGGTGGTCTGCAGTTATAGCTCTTTTTGGGATGACACACTCATAGCAGTCGATTTAGGAATCATAGGATCCTTCTGTATCCGTATAAGGATATGGTGTAACGTGTGTAAAATAGGCGAAAGGAAGGCGATGTACATAGTAGCATATAGCGCCATTTACCATGCGCGCGGTTCAGGGATCAATTCCTGGATTGTACACCACCAAACTAATCATCTCGATCCCTCTGAGGCCGAGTAATCAGTATCAGGCTCGTTTCGCTGGTTGGTACCAGACTCACTTCACAGCATCAAAACTTTGACTTTATTGGCCACATTCGAAATCCCACCACGAACTTCGGTGATAGTAAGCGAATACATGGCGCATCCACAAAAACGCTGATCAAAGCCGAATGTGGCGTTTCTTCCTGACTTAGACAGCGATGTCTATACGCCTGCCATTGTCCGCACTGATGCATCACCTCCTCTTGGAGGTTTGCACCGAATAGCGAGCTCTGTAATGGGAAAGCTTCCATTCAAGTTCACATAGAACAAGTGGCCTGGCTAATTCGATACAGTCAAGAATGTCAGCCACAAATCTGGGAAACAAAACTGCTACGTGCTTTCTTCAAGCCTCTTGTAAGCGGTCAAAATTAGCTGGGGATGCTACTACAGTGAAGCAAGCTGGTCTATCCACGGTAGCATTTCCGATTTTCTCCGTAACTTCGTCTATTGGCGTTAACATCTGAATATATAATGGCCCCATCATGATTATGGCATCCAGTTAGAACTAATCGGGCGTCATCTCGCGCCATTTTGACCCTACCATTTTTTTGCTCCACTTCCTGCCAATTTTGACCGCTCACAAAATTGCTTAAAAAATTCACGTAGCAGTTTAAGCCACATACTGAACTAGCATTCTTGACCCCCCTTCTGATATCATGGAGAGTGAGCGCCTATTCTGCCAGAAAACTGTTCATGCTTCGAACCCGACAGGAAGTCCACCCCGCGGCGAGATGCCAGAGACGCAGACGGGCCAGCGGGCGACCAGCGGGCGAGTCGCGGCGCGCACTGCATGGAATTAGCGTCATCTTGTATAAACTGTACCATACTACGTCTCACGCGTTGCGATCCATCTAAGTCTCCGCCTCGTTGTGGGGGATTGCCGTGGGTACTCCATGACTTATTCTACATATTTATGCAAGATAAACCTGTCATAGTAGACTAGAGCGCTTTCTTGTGAGGGAGTTCGTTATTTTGGGAACGAAATAAATCATGGAGAAGAATGTGCGTCAAGACTTTGGCTGGAAGTTTACTATTGTTTACGTTTTTCAGGCCCCTAATAATGACCATTTGTGGATAAACATCCAAATCAGCAATGTTCCTGATGATTTTTCTCTATGAAGTCACCCGGAGGCCATGCTTCACTCATCCTTTCAAACAGCCCTTCTAGAACACTGTTCAGCAAGCGATTCACCCAAACGTCGACTCAGAACCAATAAAATCACGAAAAAAAAACGAAGATGTGTACAAATACAGCAAAACGATACAAGATGAAATACAAAAGAAGTGACTGATAAATGAGAAGGGTAATGAGAATGAATGATAAATGATAAAATAACACAAAAAGACAGGAAACTTATGGAGTTCGCTTAGAAACTCGTTCCTTTTTGAGTCAGATCCTTTCCTTTGCAATAGTGATCGGTGATTCGAGAAGGTGACTGGACCCATCCTGCCGAAGAGGCTTTTAGTTTGAAGGCCCTCTTTTAATCCGAGCGCATACATACAAGAGTGACAGCATATCGACGCTGGCAAGCCTCTTAATCTTCTTTACCCATGACCAATTAATCACTATGGGAAAACAAATATGGGCTTCTCGGGCTATATCACAGGAAAAGATGTAGTGTGATGGGCTCGATCTATCTATACGAGAGCAATTTTGTGACGACAAAATGATGTAAAACTAGCGTTGGTGAATATCCTGTTAGGGAAGGAGAGGGGCCATTCCTTGGTATCTTATCCTTATCGATAGTCCTTCAGAGCACTCATTTTAGCTATCTGGAACTAAGGATAAGATAATTGAGAATGGCTCATTCGCAACGCTTTTTTAGATAAGAATTGGTGGATGTACTACATCCCGCACCTCCTGCCCAAATCCTGTCCAATTGTCTTTACCAGTTCATCCACCCTGGAGCTCCTCCCCTTAAAGCAAGACAAAGCTCTTCATTCCTTTGGTCAGGACCAATTCCATGGACTATTGCAAGCTGAACGTGTGGGTACCTCATAGTCAGTAGTATTCCTACACTGCACCTATACCTATCAAAAGAACACATTAAATGATCGTCACGTTTCACGAGCGCCAGGCAGGGTCGACCCTATCGTTGCGACTTTTCGAGATTTTTCACGTCCCCACTCCTCCATATGGGATTTTATACGACCTTCTCCCCACCTCGAATCACCACCGTCACCATCACGACTGCTTCCATAGTATTTGATTCTGACATCACTCGACACCCCAAACTCCAGTTTCCACAGTTTCACATGTATTTTTGTGGAAGTATAGCGAGTACGACTCATCCCCCCCACAAGCTGATCCAAATACAACCCCCTCGCTGCGACTTGTAGCAAAGTAGGGTTGACCCTGGCGCCAAGCATGAACGCTCCACTCTGTTCAACAAAATTTTACGTATAGGAGAAGAGAATCGAGTGCCCCTAACTATAGATTTTCACCCTAGCTTCACCTTAAGACCCGCGGAAATCAACTTTTCATTTAATCGTGTTCTCTCCGAACTAGTTTTGAATAATGTCACTACAAAGACCTTTCAGGAGAGACAGATATAACACTAGGCTAACTATCATTAGCTGAGTGGAGATGACAAGCACAGCTCATTTGTCGAAGTCTGGATCGATTCTTGCCGATTTCAATCACGACTTTCATTATTCAAAGGTCGGCCCGTTGTTGTGAGAGCTGTTCGTGAGTATAAAAAGATGAAGTGTATCTCCTGTACTACAAGCTACAGCCCAGGCCAAAGCTCACTCGATTGATGCAACGATTCTGAATAGAAATCAAATGCGTGTCACGTTCCAGAAACGCTCAAATAATGCTGGGGCTCCCTTCTCGATCCATTCTTTTTTACTGACGAGGCGTGAGCACTTAAAGGGCTAACGTGCTTGGCAATCATTAGCTCCTGGCCGTGAAAATACGAAACAGCATCTCTTACTGTTTTGCCCTTTCTAGTTCATTGGCTTTTAACGAGGACACACTAATTTAACAGGAAACACCAGGTCGTCTCCGATAATGTGCGTTGTCATATTCTATGATGTTAAGCCACTTTTTTTTGGACACTATAGAAGCTGAAAATTGTAAAGTAAAAACGAAAATTAGTTTCTTATCGAATATGAAGGCAGAGAAAAAAAGAACGAAGGAATCGCAATTTCTTTTGATTAATTAATTAATTAATTAATTTATTTATTTATTGGTCATTCACAGACAAGGTATGGCACAGCTGCAGTCATCTACTTCACAACCGAATGGCTCACTTCAAAAAGTCTATGGGAAAAAATCGCTGGAATGAACCTTCATAAGAGCCCAAAAGAACGTGTAAATGAGCTGAAGTTGTAGTAATTTGTGGGGTGGTTCCGCACTTTCGAGCGGCCATACATACATATTGTCTGCCCCAGTAGGATACGTTCCCTCCCCACCCCTCCCCCCGCATCACATAATCAGACCAAGTGACTACTGTTAACAAGTATGTAATAACATTGATGTGGACCGTAATGAGGTGGCCTAGAAAGTAAAACGCCCACTTGTTAGTGTCGATACTGAGGCTAATGCATAATTAAACAGTAATGCGAAAAGTTGTGTGAAAGGAAGTCACGCTGGTGATCACTTAGAAAAGCCCAACTGCGAATAACACTATTGAATTTAGTATGTCCACTGGCTGGCTATACGGCCGGGTCATAATCCCTCGAGGCTCGGCCCGCAATTTGACAAATGTGTCGGCTCAGCTGCTCACCTCGCTCCCATGAAATTGAACGTAATAAAATACACACTGCTTAACATTTTTACACATTTCGGTTTTGGGGGTTTCTTTTGAAAATAGCTAATAGTATACGCCTTATATAGTGGAATTGGGAGATGTATCACTGCAGAAAATAGAAAAGCTTTTAGTGAAGTCCTTGTATAAGACCATAGGCGATTCAACGGTGAGGGACTCGTAAAGTTCTATGCAATGCTTGCGAGGTAAGCCATTGTTTTTGTTTTTCAAACGAATTTTGGCACTGATTAGACGACCCCAAGAGTTCAGAAACTGTTGGCAATGTTGCTGCGATAGCCAATAATGCGTATTATATCACCGTCCCTCCTTGCTACACATTCTACTAGCGCTATGCTTGAAGCCTGAGAAATATAAAATAAGAATATCCTCTAAAAAAGTAAAATATTGGACTAGAAAAAATAGTTTTTGCGCTTCATTTCACTTCTTTTTCATATTTGGGATATGCTACTTACATCAATACTGGAACGAAAGACAAGTAGAAGTTTCCATATACCACCATTCCATTCTGACATACGCCACGCACCTTACGTCCATTCAATTTCCTGTAGCACTTGAACGCGGTTCTGTCTACACAACGAGGTCAGTTAATGTACAAATCAGTATTTTTTTTTCATCACTCAAATCGAATTTGAAAAGCAGTGAAGGATGGCAAGCTTTTTTGGCATGAAAGCATAAAACACGGAATCTTATCCCTGGACAACACGCAAGGTGTCTGGCTGCAATTGCCCCATACCACCTTATCCTTATCCCTAGACCGTAATGGAAGACAGGAAGGTGGTTTCTCAACCACATTATTATTATTATTATTATTATTATTATTATTATTATTATTATTATTATTATTATTATTATTATTATTATTATCACTATAATTATTAGTATTATTATTATTATTAACGGCGAAATTGCGTAAAAAGTTCAAGAAGCATGACAATTTATTTTTCAGAACATCGAAAGATCTTCCTGAAATGACATTTTTGTTGCAAATTCCTGGGACTTTTTGAAAAGTTCATTGAATAGTACAAAAATAGAAATAATAATAATAATAATAATAATAATAATAATAATAATAATAATAATAATAATAATAATAATAATAATAATAATAATAATAATAATAATAATAATTTAGACTTGTTTGATTGTCAACTGCTGTCTTTGGCCGCAGTTCACCTTGCGAATGTTTCACAAAAGATGGTGAAAGTTGTTCACAACTCAGCTTCTTGTGAATTAATAGTAATAGTAATAAAAACAATAGTAATAATAGTAGTAAAAGCCTCTTAGCACAATATCGTTCTATATTTAGGAGCAAAACGAGTACAAGTGCGCTCAATCACTGAGTAGAAATATTTAACAAACGATTTTCCAGAAGTCACAAGTCCATTGTTTGTTCTCTCTGAGTCTAATCAAAAGCCAAGAAGAAAATCAAATTAAAAGAAGAACCATGAATTCAAATTGAGGGTAAACAGACAATTTGCAGTTTACGGGTGCGGAGAGATTGAATGAATGATGAGATGTTGTACGGGATTGAATTTCACCTGAGGGTCGATATTATTACACTAGAGGAATCAGACTCGCATACGTCTAGGCAAGGTGTTTCGAAGAAGGATTCCACGATCAGCACAAAATTCGAAGAAGGAAAAACTTACCTTGTAGAAAGACAGGCGGACTTCTAAAAGGTGTGGACCAACACGCGCTTTGCATCGAATCATTCGAACCCGGTTATCTAGCATAGCATTCCCACGACGCAATTGGCGTGCTACTGGCTCGCCACGCACCCCTTCCTCTCGCTGTCGCTTAGTCCCTAATCCGTCAGTACAGAAAGAGCGCGTTGGCACTGAAGAGCGCAGCTCTGATGAGAGTCGCATCAAAGCGGAAATCAACAAGCAAGGAGGGAATCCCATTTTGTGGGTTTGGGAAGTTTCTCTTGGTAACTCTTCTTTCTTGCATCACTGCACATCTCTAATTGAATATTCGAAGCGGGTGTAAAAATTGGTGAAGATAAGCTATCAAATCCTTGACGGTCCTTCAAAGCAAAACTCCGGATGAAATTTTTGGGGTAACAGCGGTCGATAATGGAGTTGTGGAAGCAGAGTTGACTAAATGGGAAAAGAAGCAAGGAAAACTTCCTCTGGCGCTATCAACAAGTAATTATTCCTCCCTTTCTGAAACAAGGAAGAGGCGGGCCGGACGAGTTCATGAAGATGCTTGCTCCGCTGCTCCACTAACCTGTGCGTATTTGATTAGGCCGTAACGCCCTACATACGGCGTATTGTGTGGTGCGCCCCAGGTATCTCGCCCGTAAGTCAAGCCTTTTCACCATAAGTTCATTTTGTGAAGCCCTAACGCCATTTCGAGACGCGACAACGGCACATTTGTGACACTCGTGGGCTACTCTATCCCACCTACAGAACAAGATTCTTCGACACGACTTCTACTAAAGCTGTTGCTTCGAGCTGAACTTCCTTAGCGCACGGCTAACGCTGCGCTGGAATGACTTGCTGCTCGGCGAGCCGTGGGGCTGGCTTAGTTGTTTCTTATCACGAGAAAAACAGTTTATGATAGAAGACTACGATGTTTTGACATTGCGCACGACCACACACACATGCATGCTCCAAATTTTCCACAAAGTAATTGAGGGGTAATTTGAACAACAAAGTAGCACTATTCGATCGATAACGACAACTGTTCAAATTTCAGAAATTTTGATGGAGTGTTCATAGTTGGCGATCGTACGTGCGATCAGGCGATTAGGCGAGTAGTCGATTAGGCGTGTAGGCGAGTAGGCGTAAGGCAAGGATACGTATTGATTTGTTGCTACGCCCATTGAGCGATCGCCTACACGCCTAATCGCCTACTCGCCTAGTCGCCTACTCGCCTACAACGTCCTAAGGGCGGAGCAATGTAATCAATACGTATGTAGTCTTCACCGCCTAATCGCCTAATCGACTACTCGCCTACTCGCCCACTCGCCTAATCGCCTAATCGATCCGTATATTTTTCTCATAGAGAGATCGCCTAATCGCCTACTCGCCAACTATGAACACTTCATGAGGAAAACAATTTCTATTACAGAATTCGATGAAAAGGATTGTAGAGGAACAGTTATCTCGATCAAAGCACGGAATTATTGAACAAAAATCTTGCTAGAATGGGTTGGACTATCGGCATAGCCTGCTGGATGGCAGAACTTGAACATTTACTTCTATTTTAGCTTCACATACGGTCACCAAGCAACGATCAGCCTTTTCCTTGGCCTGAAATTCGCTGTTAAAATTTGGCACAAAGTAAAGGAAATCAAGAAAAGTAGTCATCAAGGTGGAGTATTGACCCAGGAAGCTGAACATGTGCCAGCAATTTATCGATAACCTGCTTAAAGGCAAAATTCGGGCTCAGACCCACCTAATAAGCCCTCAGAGTGGTTAGAAGTGCGTGAAACGCAGCTGCAGAAGAAGCGCCATGTTCCTGCATCAAAACGCGTCATGAAGACGCTAGCCGCCAAGGATTTAGGCTCGCGCCACCAGATGAGGCTCGCTCCACCCACCGTTCGATATCTTGTCTGCATCGCAATGGTGATCTGCTATGCTCCCTCTACACGGAATTGTCTGCCACTCTCCGCGCTCACGTTATCTCTCACCACTCTGCCGATCTTTTGAACTACCTCGCAGCGTAGGGCAGCAATCTAGTATTTTCTCTGTCTTTCATCATTTTTTTAACCTTTTTTCCAATGGCGGTCCACCTCCTACTCCTACTTTCACATTTGGGTAGACCACCTCATCAATTCAATCCTGAATTTTGCCTTTAAGTAAACAAACGAGCAATGTTCTCGTCTTCTTCATCAGGGAACCAGGAGTCGGCTGTGTAATCAAAATCTGGAGAGCCCCTGGGACATCTGATTTCCTGTTACCCTAACATTGCCTCAACGGTAAATTATACTCATAGACTTGGGAGGATCTGAAAAATCGCTTTGTGTTACATCTACATTCTATTTACTTCTGTTTATTTACACATTGTTTACAATTGAGGACAGGAAAATTATGGTCTGAAGTGTGATCACTAAATAATAATGAGAGTGAGGACTAGATGAATAACCAAACAAATATATAAACAAAAGTAACTGCTAAAGCTTACGGCTTCATAAGTTTAGTAATTTAGTTAGATGTTTAGTGATTAGTATAAAATCAAATAAATAATCTAAGTAAAATTACAAAAGTTGACGAAATAAATAAATTTAAAGAAAATAAAAATAAAATATATTTTGCACTCCCATCTACATTCAAAACCCTCAGAAAATTTTGGAATTGGGATGTCAATTGGACTTCTTTGCTTAGAAATGAGGATGGGGACGGAAATGTAACGGTGGACACCCACCATCCATTGGCTGAAATGTGACTACACATGAAGGACAACTAGTCAATGACGGCATTTAATGTCCCTAAAAGGCGTCACGTATTTTGTCATCATGAGAAAATGGGGAAGATAGCCAGCGCTATTCGTTCTACACAACGAACA
>KZ345700.1:54817-74387 GCA_002352805.1 Teladorsagia circumcincta | reverse complement strand
AAAGAGTATTGAGGATTCTGCACAGAAGTAGTTGTTTTCTGGAATTAGCTATATAGTATATTACAATTACTTAGCTTTTTGAGAAATATTGACGTTATGTAGAAATGCAATCATTCGAAAATTGGTAGTCCGGCTCGATCTATTCGGCGCTGGGCCGAAGGAAGATTGTGCGCGCCAATGCAAACGCGACGCCACCGCGCTCAATCTGGTGCAACGCTCAAAGTAGCGGTATGAAGAGAACGCACACACTCACCAATTCTAGGGGTACAGTACATAATACATAAGCAGTGCTAACGTCCATCAAGCACGATTGGCGTGAGGGAGGAAATAAATACGTTTGATAAAACGGCAAATTCTTTAGTTGTGACCATTACATGCTTATTTTCTAGAATTTCCAACAAAATGTCAAAAAACCCGTCAGAAACGAATCCGTCTTCTGCGACCACAATCCATCGAACATCCAAAAATATAATACACTTCCTACCTTTATCCCAACCTTTCCGCCCTCACCAACCCGTACGTAATACGACCCTCCCCCTTCAAAAAAAAAAAAAGAATTAATATTCGCCTCCTCCGTTGAAAACACGATTTATCCTGACCACGGCCATATGGATGTAGTTGCAAGAATTGTGAGCGAATCGTGAAATGCGTATGATTCAAAAGAAGTTATACTGTCTTGCAAAAAACGAGAAGAGTGTCGGGTGCAGACCACACACCACAAATGACGATGGTTTCAAGGTCAATGTATTTAGAAGCGGTTAACAGTGATTGCTGATATTTATATGGTGAATGATAGTTGTAATTAGAAACATCTGATAAAATACTACTGCAACAGGCTGATCATTCCAACGGCAGAAAACATCCACATTTTGTGGAGGCCGTCGTCACTTGGGGTGTATGGTCTGCAACCGACACTCTTCTTGTCTTTTGAAAAGGAGGGTAAGTGAAATGATGAAAGTTTTCAGATCTGTTTTGTGTATTGCCAAAACCTATGATAAATTTCACCGTGTCGAACGCCAAATTGGAAATTTCTGGGGGTTCGGTCTAAAAAAGGCATTATGGTAAATCTATAAGACATATGCAGCCAACGTGAAAGCCGAAGGTGATACTCCGCAAGGGAAAGGAAGGAATAGTGGCCGTGGAAACATTCACAAACAACACCATAACTGGATTATCCTGTTGCATGTGTGCAGCTGCATCAGCAACGAAACCCCATAGCGGAAGGGGCTTATGATCGGTTTTATTAGAACGAGAAAGGTATGCGGACGAAACCTAAGTGGTTTGGGGCACTCACGCCCATAATCCGTTGAAGTGGAAGCTGTTAAACTTCAGCTTCACTCTGAAAAATGACATTAAACTCGCTTACTCGTTTCTGCTGACTAGTATGTAGCTTGCGGAGGCGGAAATATAGCATTTTCTTTAAGGGGATTATTCGCGACAAATGTTATTACTCAGTCTTACTTGCACAAATAATTGTAGCTTGTTCCCAGAAGAGAAGAAGTTTGAAAGAAAGCTAATTTTATAGTCTTTTTCAAGTTCCACTAGTTGAACCTTAGTTGTCGATGTATGGAAAAATTAATGCGTTCCCTATTTGGCCGCTTTATCCTATTCGATATCGCTTGAGAGTTATTCAGCTTTTTTTCAATCAATGGGCGTGACTTGCAAGATGGGCGGGGTCTATGCAGAAACATGGCCACAGTATCTCACTAGAACAGTTCGAAGCTGACACATGCCGCCCATTATCCATAGAAGGCGGTTAATGATTCACAAAGGATGGCATAATCATTGAGTTATGGAAGTGGGATTCGGAAAATTGGGAAACACAATTCATGAAATAGTGGCACTACATATGAAAGCTTTCAAATATTCCGGCATTGCTTAGCTGCTCCTCTCCTCGATTTCTGGGAGCAGCACTAGATGAGCACCAGTGATGGCTTCCGCTAATCAGCAGTGCAGCACCCAAATCTGGGGTACCCGACACAGGGCCCGGCGAGAAGGCAAAGACGCAGACGGGTCAGCGAACGAGTCGCAGCGTGTGCTGTAGTGAGTCAGCCTCAAGTTAAATAGAATGTACTATAGCATGTTCCACACGACAGTACGGCTGCGAGTGCGACTGCGTCGCAGCCCTCACGTCGCGCGACGGGCCTCCTGTTGGGTACCCGAAGTCTTGTCAATCGGGAAGGATGAGAAATGGGGTGAGGTGTGGCCGGATGAACCCTCAAAAGGATTTCTTCTTAAAACAAACCTGTCACAGCAAACCTCTATGAAGCGGATTTCGCGCCACTCACTTTACCGTGTTCAATGCGGGACCTTAAAGGCACGGGTCGGGACGAAAATGATGTGTCACCTTGTTCAGAAATTGGACCTGTCTGCAACAAAGAACCTTATCAGAGAGAAAAAGCAAATAAGTGTCATAGAAGACATAAACGTTTCCTCTCTGAAGACCTCTGAAGAGAGGGGAAAGAAATGTGTTGTATGGCTCTACCACATAACCACGGTAGCTGTTTTCCGAAGTCCGCCTCCTTTTCAATGAATGAATCCTTTCATTGCTTGCTGTGAAAAACAGGATGTGAGCTATATACAGCAATAAGAAGCGAGAATGTTCAAATACTACTAATGAGCATTTTTACAACTTGGCAGGTTTCCCTTGTGGTGGATGTTTGTTGGAGGCTGGCTGTTTTCAGCTGCATACAGAATCAACAATCTCTGATTCCAGCGATACAGCTTTAGTTCATAACCTGTAATATCTCACTAATGCTCTCAATAATCGGATCTTCATCTTGAGAACAAACGCTGATTTTTGCTTCTTGAGCTACTTGTACTAGGGCATTCACAGGAGGCTCGGTAGGCGGCGAGTAGGCAGAGACGGTTCAGCAAACGATTTGCAGCGCGTGCCTTGTGAGTTGAAACGTACTCTAGTACATTCTTTTTAAATTGACGCGGAATCACTGCAGCAGCTGCACTGTGGGACCTCCACTGAGCCGCCTGCGTCTCTGCCTTTTCCCCGCGCGACGAGCCTCCTGTCGGTACCCCATACACATGTCCTACAATATCAGTTCTATATTTTCATGTATTACGACTGCACACTAGGTGCTGACTTTTCGCGTTGTGTTGTGCGAGGGTGTTACAGGATGAAAAGCAACAAAGAGGGAATTCCAAAATTAGGTATCGTTATGGCGTTCTCTCCAGGAACAGTTATTTCTAAAGGATAGAAGGATGAGAATGATGCAACAGCAAGTTGCGCTTCTTATCAGGAGAAGATCAAATCCTAGACTGCACGCCGTCCCTGAAACCAAGCCTTCTATCTCTCGAAACTTGGTGAACTGGTGACACTGGCCTTATCTGGGAAGGCTCACACTGACTTGAGGCCAGTGGCTCTCGCAAGACTTGTTATAGGCCAAATAGCTTTCGAGATATCTACGTAAGTTACGATTCCGAATGGAACCATTATAGAATGAGTGGCGCTTTCCAAAAAAAAGATCGAAACACCCGAATGCTTTTCCTCTAAGCCTCAGGAGCCGAACCCGGAGTTGAGTGTTTGAACTACCTACATAGAATCGTTTCTTTACTCGAAAAATTTGAAAGCTGTTAATTAGAACTGGGAACGCCTCTGCCGTTGAGGGAGCAGATGAAATTGTTAGTTTTAATGAGCACGTCAATACGTGCCTCATTAGCGGCTAAAAAACAAACAGGATGAAAGAAATGTTATTGAAATTGTCTTTAATATGACTCCCACAAGCAAAGCTACTGGACGTCGTCAAGGACAGGCACTCCCATCAAAAATATCAAGAAACCTGTCAAGAATCAAGAATGAATATGGAGGAAAGAACCGTTGGTCGAAGGACCAATGGTTTAGAGGCTATATGAACGCCTCGGGCGTTTTGTTAGCTCGCGCATCGTACTCTCCTAGCTTACCGTTTCGGCGAGGGAGGTCGGCATGCCCGTGTTTGGAAGTTGCGGTAAGCCCCTATGACCAATGGTCTGGCGACCGGGCACCATAGCCGACTGGTGCAGGTGGGTATCGTGTCCTAGCTTAGGCGCATGTGGGCTAGAGTAGTCGCCGCCAGGCCGCGTTGGTCACCGGATGAGCATACACCTCAGTCTGAGCAGCGAGGGCCTTCTTCATTCGTTCGGACACTGCTTGAATCCAATGTTTTTTCTTCATTTTTCTTCGAAGATTAGAGATTTGATTTTCCGTTATACTCTGTTTTGTTCCTAGTTTTGACTTTGATTTAATTTGATTGAGTCTTTGTTATTCCACAACAATTTTTGATTATTCTTAGCTGACACCGATCTATTACGGAAGCGCATGGTCGTACAGTAAATAAATAAATAAATAAATGGTCGTTATTGGTTTGAAAAAAAGGTTAAAATTTTTTTCTGATCAGAGGTTAAAATTACAGTTTCTACAGAATTCGATAGGAAAAAACTTCTTATGGACGACCTTGAAGGAAATTCACACCTATAAAAAGCTTCTAGGGCCTTCAAGTGAAGCGCAGAGCGAAGATAACCCTGCCTAAGCACGAACATTGCCACAAATGAGAATCGCCTTCCTTTCGTGCAAATAATTAATAGCGTGTGGGAACGAGCTGGATAAATAAACGAGAATCGTCGGCCGAAGAGCTCATTGAGCCTAGAACCACGGTGTGGTAAGCAAGGATCAACCAGACCACCAACTATGTAATTTGTGATGGCGCTGAGATCCATTACAATTTGCGCTGTACGCTGCCGAGCTTTCAGCTGAATTTAATCATGAGCCCGACTATAAAACAACGCAGAGGGGGAGGAGGCGCACGGGCAAAGGCTCATCATCAGCGCCATCGCTGTGGCTTTCAGTTACCTGAGCCCCTCTGAATTTTCGAACGGTTCAGTTGCTAGAATCATGTTCTTCTGGAGAAAGGGAGACAATTAGTAGGTGGTTTTCTAAGAAGAGTATTTTTCGAAAAAGGGTTAAAATTTCACGCGTGAGAGGTTCATTTGGAATGCCTCACAATTTTCATACTACGTATCTATCAAGAAATTATAGCTAATTACGGAGTAATTACTAATTACTAAATAATAATAATAATAATAATAATAATAATAATAATAATAATAATAATAATAATTACTATAATCACGCCGAAAAAGGCTTGTTCTGACGCAGTAGTAGCCTAGACGCGAAATGTACGTAAACGTCATGAAATGGGAATGTTGATGAAATTTCAGCATTGAAAGGATTTTTCGAAAGCCTCGACGTCGTTCAAAAGCCTCGGCGAGGTGAGCTGTCTTCTTTCTATAACTTAGGGTAAAAAAATAGAGATCAATATTTGACGTTGTCTTTCTATCGCCACGTTTTCGGAGAAATGGAGAACTCAGTGAATATGCGAAACAACCATACACGCATCGATGGAAACCACTGGATCTATTAAAGGAAGATAGAATATAGAATATAAAAAAATCAGTGGCGCTCGTGTTCTTGCACGGGAGGCATCAACAACAGGGCATGGTGTTATCGCGATCTACGGGGCATCCTCTAGGAGTCAGTACACGAAGGGACAGGGACCGAAGAAAGTGAAAATGGCTGATGCCTCCTGGATCTCTCCTTCTTTCGCCTATGGCTTAGTCACGCTTTTCACAAAAGGGACATGTTTTCCGCGATTGCAAGCGCATAGCGCCCAGCGCCCACAATGCCCCCGTATCTTGCGTTTGCGCCCAGGGCACCCAAAAAGCGTTGGTAGGTGCACTACTACTGAGCCCAAGAGAGGGGAGAAACGCCAGAGAGGGAGAGCACAAGTTGCACACGTCTTCTCCCAAAATTCCTTTCCCTCCTATCCTTATGCTGAACGTTGACGCAAGAGGTGTATGGCATAGCGCGTTGGGGCAGGGTTACCAGCCATGATAGAATTTTTGTACCGACTTAAAGTGTGAATCATTGCACATTGCAGTCCGCCATATATGTATAGGTCTCCTGTCTGCGAAGAGCTTTTTTCTGAGAAAACCAGTTCCTCACTAAGGTACTAATCATCAACTATTTTCACGGAATTGAACTCAAGATTTGTAGTGATCAAAAACGGAGTTCAGATGAGAAACGGGTTCTGTGAGTGAAGAAGTGGGGGAGGGGTCAGCGAGAGAATTTTGGTCCATTCTCCACCAAGAGGTTGATAATTCAGCTTGCAAAGGTTGCTCAACAACTCCGAATCCGGAAGCCAGATATAAAAATGATTGATCATTGGGACTTGAAGGCACTGTTCCCGAGCAAATTAGTGAGATAATTCTGCAAGAAAATGAAGGCGAAAGTACGAAGTGGATTTTGAGTGATGAAAAAAGAAAAGAATCGCCGTAAACGCTGGAAAAGGAAATTCGTTTATGGATGCATCAATAACGCCAATAATACAAGCATAGACACCTCGTTTGAGAGCACTATTGCGCCAAGGCGAGAGAGCAGACGAGCAAAACAAGAGAGCAGAGTAAATGGAGAAACGGCAGAGTGCTAGACCGCTCCGACGTGAGCTAGAGGAGCAGCGGCGGTCAACGGCGGTAATAAGAAGGACCTAACGCCCCTCAGCTCTTGCATGGGCTACACATTTACTATCCCGAGAGTTAGCTCTACTCACTGAAAAGGTCTGTCCTTCTGATTTCACCGGAATTTCTCTCTTTTAGGGGTAAAATAAATCAAAAATCCATTTCTGGTTTGCGCCATGCATTTTACTCCCTCATAGTAGTAGAAGCTTCTGAATGCAAGCTGGCCTACACAGTGATAGCATAAAGGGCCAGGCTATATAGGAGGCAATGTTTTTACCCTATCAAGCGAGACTGGAACCAATTAAACGGCCCAAGGGGATGTTTTTGTTTCTTCACCACCCCCTACATCAAACAAAACTCATGCATACGAAAACATCGCGCTGTTTCTCGCCTCAGCGCCATGGTTCATGTTGCCTCTCCTGGTGTTTCTATTAATTATGAACTAAAATTTGAAGGAGGGTTCTCAAAAAGTCTTCCCCATACCTCAGCATTCTTGTGAGCACTTTTAGAAAAGTTTTACGTGAGGAGTTCTTCTAACTAATTGGTGCGAGGAGTACGACAGATACGACTGAAGCCCGTCATCATAAGGACAGGACCCGGGGCAATATGGACGTGGTGTGAGCCAAAGGTAGGATTGAAGTCTCTAAAACAAAAGAAGGCATCAAGAAAACACTGAATTTCCAATGAATCAAAAGACATTGAATTGCAAAAGGGCGCCGATGAACACATGTGACACAGGGTATATCGAACACACAGACGTACAGCGCTATTAGAGCGGCAACCAGTTTCACAGCAGGCGATGTATCAGCCAAAGAGGATTTGCACGTCGCGCTGGCAACAAAGTTTTCCCATAGAGAAAGCGAAGAAAAAAGAATAAGGACTATCTGAGTGCTGAGATCGGGTTCTGATAGCTGAAAAATATCAGACAGAGACTGATTAGGGGCAATCGGGACCTAGACGTTCTCGTAGAGGCCTGTGCGCATTGAAGGGTGGAGAAAACGGGAAAAAGGAATTCTTTTCCACATCATTGCTGGCTAATGCACATTGGCAAGGGGGAACGCGTGTGGGATTTGAAAAAGTCCACAGACATTCCGCATGCTGCCTCTTGCTGATTCAAAGGGCAAATCACGGAGACGAGTTGCGCAATGACGTGAACGTGGGATTACACCCCACGAAACGCGCCCAGTTCAAAAGGGTGACGAATTGAGCTCGTTTTTCCGATGACTCGGCTCAGAAATGTCGCAGTGGATTTCACAGATTTTGGCTTGGCTTCCCAGCCGACAGAAGGAAAATGACTTGTTAAACAAATGTGACGCCCAGCTGTGAAGCGAGAGAACAGATAATGCTGGGAATATTCTCCAGTTTAAAACGGAAACAGATGACGCGCCGCTCGAGGTGTTGTGAGAACTCCCTGGGAAAGCTTTCAAGCAAACCTTGATTCTTAACTCAGTGATCTTTGCCTTTGAAATGACGCCTGTATGAAAAGACGAAATACAAAAGTGAACTCTTTATGACCCCTTTGAGCCATTGTAGAGGATATGGACCTTCAATCACACTTTTGTGTTTGAGTAGAAGTCAATTGCATGGCGCAGACCCCTGAACTAAAATTGTTCCTACAGCGCATGCTACTGCCCATTATCTTACAAGTAGATGTGCTTAGCTGAATTTAGGATTTATGACGTAAGATGAGGACAAATATGGTAGACAGCATTTTTTGGGATGGTTTTGAAGCATAGCTGGATGTGATGCGTTTTTTTTTTTTGATTTGGCTTGGAGCTTTATGGCAAGGTACGGAGGCAGCTTGTAGAGTCAAGCTTAGGAGTGGGCAGGAGCTTCAGGGAAAACGGAAGCATTTACGCACCCTAGAGCAGGGTGGAAATGCTCGAGGAAACGCAACGGCTCATCGAGGATTTTCGCCTCTACCTTTACGCTCTCCCGCACGGATATTCACTCTCGCCAGCCGCGAGCCCTGCGCCCTCCACGAGTACATTGACTCTCGACACTACTCTCGCACAGCAGAGAGCCATGGTCGAGGAATTCTTCGACCGGTATACATCCTGCCCTAGAGTCTCTAATCCCTCGCCTAAGGCTTGGTCCCGATTTCTGTAAAATTAGATGTTCCACTAGGTTCTAAGTGCACTGCCACCCCGACGCCCCCGTATTTTACGATAGCGTCTGGAAAAGTTCCTGCAGAATTTAGAAAAATTTCGAAAATTTTTGTAGTTTTTGACAGCTTTTGTCGTTCCACCGTCGGCACTATCGGCCGGAGGTGAGCTGGAGGAGTGAGGTGGAGCCATGTGATGGCATCGATAACATTTGGAAACAAGAAACAGTTTTGATGAACAAACACCGCGAAATCGCTAGCAGGGAAAGAAAGATCCCTGCAGGGCACCCGTCCGTGCAAGCGGAACTTCTCATTGCCTCAGATTGACATCGAAACGGAAGTCTATTGGCCATTCACTTTTTTTTTGGAATATATCCGAAGTATCCCCAAGGCTGTCAAAAGAGCCATAATTATTGCGTAATCTAGAGATTGATCAGAGCTCTACGGCTCATTTGTGGCACTTCAAATTCGCTTCTTTTTTATTTATTCATTTGTTCAATTGTTTAGCTATTGTAATCTTGATTTTCACAATGGGAAAGTTTACAACAGAATAGTAATGATTTTACAGAACACAGAAATATATATCGGGGGTCGAAAGGAAGAGGAAGGGCAGTGCCCCGGCCAAACACTGCAAACCGCGAGGAGGGATCGCGACTCCGGATACCAGCCTAGTAGGTCCGCCAACCTCAACCTAGGGCCCAGAATGGTATAGATTGAGTTAATAGGGGGCCGAGAAGGTATTAGAAAAGGAATCAATTATTATTCACAGCACAATTGACAAGCCAATACAAAGCGAGAAAGAAAAGAACATGAAAAGGTGAAAAACGGTAAAAAAAAAGAGGTGAAAATAAGGTGCTTTCTTCTTTTTTTCATTTCAAAAATTTCCAAAAAGGTTCGTAAAAGAAGATACTTTTCGTAAAATATGAATACTATCATGTATTTTTGGAGAAACGTATTATGATATTTTTGGAGATATGTATTCATATCATGTGTTTGGAGCCAGTAAGACCGATGTCCGACTTGTGCGAATCGCGCGATTCGCGAAGTCTGACATCGGCCTTAGAGGTATTTCATTGTTCAACTAATGAACACGATGAGTTGAGGAGGCCGTAGTGTAGTTGTTATAGCTGTTATTCAGGTTGAAAAGCTAGTAGACTCAATTATTGGCCGTTTTTTGAAATAGTGCAAGAGGCATAGAATGATGAGAAACCGAGGAACCTCACTGATTCAATGAAACCTTCGTGTAGAGGATTTCAACAGCGTTTAAGAACGAAATATGAGCAGAATGTAGTTCAGCCGATGTTATCGAGTCCAGAAAGCTGTGACGGCCGTTCCGAGCTTCTTTTTCTTTGGCTTCGCGTTCGCCTGTCAGCAGCATCCCCGTCGTAATATCATATAGCCGTTATAAAGCTGTCGTCGTCGACGACTCATCGAAATTTCTATAGCATTCTTTCACGCTGATTCTGTCGGCGCTCTCGGTTCCAGTCACATATACAGCTGCACTTCCATCAATCACGATTTGGAACGTGATCCATAGCAGATGGGCCTTTTCCAAAACGAAAATCAGAGAGTAGCAACTTTGCGAAGTACGAACAATCCCTCTATATACAAAGCAGTAAGGATCTTTGTCTGTCTGTCTGTTTGTAACCACTAGCCTCGCACGCTACGTAGACCCACGGAAACGATCGGGGCTTGACCCAGGATGGGTGCAAAACGGCCCTTGAGGTGAGTTCACATGGAGTCAAGGCTTTTCTAAGAGTGGTACGGTATAATGGGCGGAGTCCGACCCAAGGGGCTGGGCTTGTTCGAAAATAATCTGCTTCGTGCGGTGGTCAAAAAACCTAAACTGTAATCAGAAGCGCTCTCTCACGTGTGCTGATGGCTGCAGAAATGCACCAAAACCTTTTTCATATCGTCACTGGATTTAATTGCCAAGACAGTGGACGTCCTCTGTCCAGGGTTGTTGTAGTTCGATGAAGGGGGTGCTACAGGCAGAAATTCCGAAGAAAAGAAAAAGGCCGATCACGTCTTTTGGAGCTCTTTTTTCGCATAGCAGCAATCAAGAAAGATAAAACCTTCCTAAGCAAATTGACTGAAAGGTTCGTTTCGCTTCCTGCTCAGACCAAGCTTAAAGGCAAGGAGCAGGATCAGTTTGATGTGGTGATCAAATGTGAACGCGAAAGTGAGGATAAGAAAGGAGCCAAAAGTGGAGAAAAAGGAAGAAAAATAGTCACAAAGGCAGGAAAAAACAAGCCTTCTTGCCCTATTTTGAGGAGAAGTCTAGGATGCAGGCAGGGAGCTGAGAGCGGGCCCTGATCTTTCCGGGCGTAGGAGGATATAGGTTCTAAGCGTTTAGCGTCTCAGTGACGCGCTTATCGTTAGAGGTGCTAAGATGTCGTGGCCTCTAAGTTGCAGACCTAGGCCTCCACCCACGGAAGCGACTTCCTTAGCGAGAATGAGCCAGACTTTTGCCTTTAAGGAACATAACATCGTCCTAAACAAATCGACTGAAACGGTTCCTTTCGCTTCTGCCTCAGACGAAGCTTAATATTTGGCCAATCCCCGGTGCACGCCACTGAGCTGGGATCGGCGGAATAAAGACGTAGGGAAAGGAGGAAAAACATTGAATCGAAGCACCAATTAGTCATGCAGAGGAGTATGTGTTAAAGAATGCATTGAAACACAGTGGAACTGGCCGCGGTTTTGAAAATAGTTGGGAGAGGTCTAGTTTTTTTTCCGTATCTTTGCTGTTCGAGTCAGAGAACGGCAGTGATGCAGGAAAATCGAATCTGGATATCATTTGCGCCGCCAGAAGTCAATGACAATTAAGCAATGACGTTCTGGTCTGAAACATATGTTGAGGTTCCGCTGAAAACAGCACCCCCCCCCCTTTTTTTGTGCGAGTGCCGTTCTTCTAGGTGTGTTAAATTTCGGAAATTGACGAACTTATTAAGGAATGTCTGGAGAGTTGGCAGAACAAACAATCTCTTTTAAGCAATTTTGTTTTCACATGACTTTTTTTTGCAAATAATCATCTGATTAAAAAGAACCATGCGAAGCTTGTGTGCCGTTTCGAAAAAAATAAAAGTAAGGCGAGATGAGCTACCAGTGAGCAGAAAGCTAAAAGTAGAATGCGTTTAGCCCATAAAATTGAGTGCTTTTTTCAGGATTCGGAAAGTGCAAACACAAGAGAAACTGGGCCCGAAGGCGAGAGGGCAGACGAGAGGGACAAGAACTAAAGAGCGCGGACTCAGCATATTGTTGACGAAAAACAACGGGAGCCTTCTCTTCCACGGGATTTCAAGTTATACGCGCCCTTGTCGCTGCCCTTTACAGCCGCGAGAACGGCACATCTGCTACTTTCATAGGAAGCTTTATCTTGCCAGCCAAAGGAACCTGCTCACTTGAACGCATCGTGTCGTGCTCATTGAATGAATGTTTACCGAAAAATTCTTAAACCTTTCCCAACAGTGAACAGAAAGGTAAAAGTGGAATGCGTTTAGCCCATAAAATTGAGTGCTTTTTTTCAGGATACGGAAAGTGCAAAGACAAGAGACACTGGGCCCGAAGGCGAGAGGGCAGACGAGAGGGACAAGAACTAAGGAGCGCGGACTCTGCATATTGTTGACGAAAAACAACGGGAGCCTTCTCTTCCACGGGCATGAAACGAAGTGGGACAGTTGTAATCACTAGAGACAACACACAAAGTTTCGCGAGCGAAGATACGGTTCCCGAAGAGAATCAAACTCTCAAAAACACACTCCTTGGACAGCCGAAGGCAAGTGGGGTGAGCCAAAGGCGGGGCATGAAACGAAGTGGACCTGGGGCTGCCATGTATCAGGCAGTCCAATGAAACAATCAGGTCAACGCCTTCCATGTTGGAGATTAGAGACAAAAAAACGAAAAAATAAATAAATGTGATACAGTACAAGTGGGAGATGTTAGTACAGTAAGTCAAATGGCCATTTAGGGCTTCTGGTAATGCCATTCCGAGAAATAAGTGGAATATTTCAAAGCATCTGTGACAGATGTCCAGCGGGAGTTTGAATGCATACCAGTCGCTCTGGTTTTTTCGAATTGTTCACCAAAACAAATGCATTTTTTTCGCTATGCATGTACAAGTATCCAGCCAAACATTGTGCTACAATAGGAGGCAAGTTTTCCGAACGCTATACCCATTTGAAAGTAAGATAAGTACAGGCGTTAGTAGTTATCAGTCTCTAATGGAATAAAGGTGGCCGGTGAAAAAACTGAAGTACCCTATTTGTCTAGCAATTGTGACGAGTAGGCGGGTTTGTATGCCTATGTCCTCGTGTTGTTTGAAGTGCTCGATATTGATCAAAAATGTGAAACTACTGAATTTAATACACTTATGGATTGTTATTAGGGTAACAACGCTCTAGTGATACCGCACTGAACTGGTATTTTTACCGCTATTGATATCAATCGAGTATTGTTTGCAGACGAGGGGCAGGAGGCGTAGAAAGCGAACAGGGTTAGTTTAGGCCAGGAATGCAAAACACATTAATCGAATCTAGTTTGAAAAAGTGGTTGAGTCACATCAATTGATGGAATGTGCTGGATAACTAGATTTGGTGAAAGCCGTGCGTCCAAACAGGCCCCGTAAATAACTCACAGGATTTGTCGCAGTTTATGGAATCGTTTCAGAAGCGCTTAATTCACCGAAACGGATCTATGACATCGTTTGAATCCGAATCCTGTATTGAGGCAGAGCTGCTTCAAATTGCAACCGATTTATTAAAAGTTATAGCAGACAAGTTTTTGAGGCAAAATAGCCTTCAAAACTGGACATAGGAATAACCGTCGGCCCCTAAATCTAGACCAGATGAGCCCTATTTTGCAGCTCTAGTAAGGTCATGTTTTCAGAAGATGCGAAGGGAATTTTTCGGACGTTTTCTTGAAGATCAACACAAGATGACACAGACATGTGTGATGAAAAAAGGACAGAGCGCTTGACTTCATTCGCTCTCCCCCCCCCCCATCTTGAAATGCGCCGCGCATTCTACTCTCACTCAGAATCTATGGGGCGATGAATGTGGTTTGGGTTATACACTAAAAAGTTGCGGGTCCAACCGATGACAAACCAGTGCTCTTTCCTTTCAGAGAGTCTCGTGTCAATCAACGTAGCCCAGAAGTATGGAAGGCTTTGTCAGCCTTGGGCCGGGTGCTGCTGCAAACTAACTAGGGGATGGGCTCTGGTCATTCTAGTTGGGGCTTGTTGCATCCGGTCCCCGTATGATCCAGGCTTGTTCCTCAGGCCATGCGCGGGATAAGCAGCTCCCTTGCCGCTACATCTATTCGCCAAAATACATATATTTTTAGAAAAAAAAGAGACAACCTTGCTATTACAGCAGACACACACACACGACTTTCCAAACAGAACAATTTCAGGATTGAGGTGGTAGGAAGTGGGGTGTGCGGTGTATTCAGTTTTCGGTCAGTGCCAAGACCAACCATGTAAAGAGTACACAGCCATAGCGGGAGGGACAGTAATCTGCGAAATGGGAGCCACACAGTTAACCTTTGAAGGACATTCATAGCGCTATAGTTAGAAGTCCCAAACTTCGAACGAGTACATTTTCTTAGAGCTTTCGAAAGCTGAGGCCATTGATAAGCTGCTGTTTACGCTGGCAATAAATCTCTTTGCCTTATTCAGACAAGAAGGCTGAGTGCACTGCGACGTTATCGCATTTGAAGAAGAAACAGAAGAGCAGAAGAGATCGAAAAATGACTCTCCGGAGATTTGCGACACGCCTAACTATCTGATTGTAGGCAGATATTCTGCATATATCTTTCAGAAGAAGAAGTCTCAAAACATCCTAAGTTATGGTTCGTAGTGAGAGCAGACGTGGGCACGTGGGGAAGGTGATCGAAAATGACTGAGCAAATATGGCCGCAGGAACTGAGAATACATCCATTCAAGGCCGTGTAATGGAGCTATAGAATTCTGAGCAATACAAAGGATTCCTGTCCACGTGATGTCTGCTTGGCGCAGCAGCGATATCTAGGAATCCCGTCCGTGATTGTTAGAGACACCGTGCAAGAAAAGTTGTTGTACTTTTTACTCACATGAATGTGTTATATGTCATCAATAGATGCAGCATACAACCTCTCATGTATGAGAATTTATTTCTCGAGGAGAAACTAACCTTAAAAAGCCATATAAAGAACCTAAGTTCTCATGGACAGCATGTGGACACCTGGGCGGAGCCAAGAGAGTGCAAGGGACGAGACACGCGTAGGGTCGGCTACGTATGAGATTTGGCGTTGTAGGCAAGAATTGAGTCTAAGCTACGAAACTCGAAGAGTAGAAGAAATGTGTTACCATAGATTGGGGTGCATAGGCAAACGAAAAGTTCCTCTTGGTAAGGAGACCAAAAGATTTTCGGGGACAGTAGTAAAGTCCCACAAATTGGGAGTCAATGGTGATGAATCGTCCGTTAAGGGTGAACAATGAAAGGTGAGACAGCGAGATGACCCTGGTGCCAACGGTGAACTTCTCCACGTTCTAAGCAAAACTCGCATCGTCCAAAGGTTGGAACCGTGTAATGCAGCGTCTCGTGAACGCGACGTTCGCCACTGCAAGCCAAGCGTTTCTGGTGTAGGGAAACAACCGCAGGAAGCAAGATAGCAACCTATGAGGGTTGCGAAACCTAGAATGCATCCTGGAGTACTAGTCTTCTGACCGATTCAGTGCCAACATAAACAGGACCGCTGCACCACTGACGTGTCGGCTCTAGACCCTATTACAGCCGAGGCTCTTCTGATTCCTCCGCAGCCATTGAAGCGCTCTTTTTGAACTTCTACAGACCTTCGCTCTTCCCGATTATTAGAGCATTCTTCAGAACGGCTCAACTCGTCAAGTATTCTCGACGGGTCGTTCGTCAATTGGTCGCGATGAAATTCGTCGAGAATACCCACTTGTCACTTGAATCCTGTTTCGCACCACCGGGAACACTTAGCTCTTCGACACTCAATTAAAGAGTCGGGAGAGGACTAAGCCTAAGCCTAATTATAGGCTTCTGCATAAGTCAGTATGTAATCGTAAGCCTAAGCCTGAGTAAAGCGTATGCCTAGCACTTATGCTTCAATCATCGCGCTGTTCTAATGAGCTGACCTTAGTAGGGGAACTTAACGTCTCTCCTTTGTGGCATGTAATAGAGCTTACCGTTCCAAAAAGAGATAGAAGACTCGGATGGAAGAGAGAGGGAAAGGGAGGAGGCTTGAAAGGGTCGTCGTTTTAGCCAAACTTTCTTGACCTTCGACTTCCCTCGATACGAGGAAGGGTCGACCGTGCTGAACTAAAACTTTTTGTAACTTCTCCCACTTCAAGGGGCTCTTCATTTGATCACCTCACCCACTACAACACTAATCCCCCCCCTCCCAGGTTAAGCTCATGACTCTCGAGCTGCGAGCTAGGAAGGTGACAAGTCGAAAGAAGCAACAAATGCTCTAACTTCAGTCTTCCACACATTTTTTTCAAAATAATTGCGGGAATCCGTCGAAACGAACTTTCTCTCACCATTGCTCTGGAACGACTCCTTCCAGCACCATGATCCCCTTTGCCAATTGCAAATGCGCGCACCGTTACACATTCTAAATACTGGCTTGGAGCATAATATCGTAGCGTTTTTTCTTCAAGCGTATAAATTCAAGTCAAGAGAGGAAACACCCGAAAAATCACACATCATTCGAAAGTTCTCTTCCCGATCTACGAAACCGTGGTTGTGATTTTTTTCAACATTGTAGCTGTACTCGGGTGTAGAGCCTAAAAGTCGGAATATCCAGAGGGCGAGAATCGGCGTTTCTACAGCTGCTATTCTTCGGTTTAAGTGCAATCTACATACGTTGAAAAGCCACCCCATGGCAAATTGAGCTAGAGATGGTCAGTGATGCACGAAAGGGGAAAAAACCAAGGAAAATGCTTGCATTGATGCGACTCTCATCGGTGCTGCCCTTTTCACGATAACGCTGTCTCCGCTGAATGCCTAGAGACTCAGACACGGGGAAACGCGAGAGGTGGGCGTGGCTCGCCAAGTGCGCCAAGAGTGAGGCCATGGGACATATCCTTCGCTGCCAAGTGCATGTTGCTCCGCACCCTCAGGAGGTCCGTCTGTCTCTCAGCTAGCTTTCCTTTCTTCGACCTCAATTCTTATCGTGGAATCCTCCTCTAAATGAAGAAAAAAGAAAATTGGAAGTTCTCTAGAATCCATTGTTCTAATCGAACATTGTCTAATCGACTCCACCTTTGATTCAACCTTTTTTACTACGCACAAAATGAGAATCATAAGGATTAAGGAAACGAGGTCAATATTTTTTAGAACTCCTCAACATATGCGATGATCTCTTGCGAAATACAATCAAAGTTGTGAATTAAAATAAACGAATTGAACATCACAGATCAACTACATGCTTCTATTTTTTCGGGTCAAATGTTTAAGTGAAGAATTGAAAGTGCAGGTTATACGATATTATACTCCAATCCAATGTATCAATATCTGAAATGCGAGCCTCCCATCAGAAAGTACTAAATGCGATTTGTAAAACGGTAAAAAAAAGAAAGAAAAGAAGTCAAATATGCTTTTTCGTCGCCACGACACGTCTCTCTGAATGAAATTCTATCACTGTTTTTGATCTGTAGGTAGACTTGACATATTGGGATTACTTTCTGCAATGTTTTTTGTGTACTCACCACAAATCGCGGTGATCCTGCGCGACCAAAAAAAAAAGACGAGCGCGCATCGCGAATACGTCAACTCCTTGACGACAGCGCGCTCTAAACGTGTCTGGCGCATGGACCCGCGCGTATTTTTCGTGAGATGCCGCCGTGGTCCCTCAACAAGCGTTTTTTTTTCATTTTGCGGTATGTATAAGTAGTTTCCGGACCATTCTGTGTGCGAGTTTGGGGAACAGGTCCCTATCTACTCACTGAGTGAAGATTTGGAATATTATCAAAATATGTGATTGTCCAGGAATTTAGTTCCGTGGCCCGCCGGCGGGCCATACGGTCCCACGCGACTGATTTGATGTGGCGCGCCGGCGGGCCATCAGCCGTCAAATGGTTAAAATATTGCTACGCTATTGAGTAACAGTTTTTTTTTTTGATATAACAGAGGTAAAAGCGCATCAATTGGGAACAACATAGCTTTCCTTTCAAAAAACGAGAAAGGCGTCGGGAGCAGAAGGCGTCGGGAGCAGACCACACACGGCGGCCTCCACAAAATGTAAACGTTTTTTGCGAACGAAATGATAAGCCGGTTGCAGTTGTATTCTATCAGTTGTCACTAATTACAGCTACCATTCACCATAAATCAACTTTCACTGTGAACCCAGATTTGCTTGGAAGGCGTTCACTTGTGGTGTATGGTCTACACCCGACGCTCTTCTCGTTTTTTGAAAGGGAGGGTAATTTGGTCAAAATCGCCCATATGATCAGCGTGAATTGCGCACGAAAGATGACACTTGTTCTGTGTTTCTTCTGAGTAGGGAGTTGCCATAAGTTAGAGGAACGGCATACTGAATGGCGAGAACAATGGTGTGAATCAGGAAGAATTTATGAACTGAAAAAATTCTGAAAGAAATCTGAACTAGGAATATAGGTGACGCCCGTTCGTGGAATTCGATGAGCAACGGGAAAATAGGTGAGAGAGATGACGTAGGAAAGCGGGGAAAAAGACATGAGCAAAACCCTGTTTGTGAAAAGTTTGCATCTACCTAATGCGAAAATTATGGGAAGGGTAGCATTATGGGAACGGCACCAGAGAGAAAATGCGTTCATCAATGGGGTGGTCATTTTCGGCAATGTTTGGAGAATCTGATGTGGTGCGAATGCACTCAGATGCTCCCCACACATTCGAATCCCCTGGGAAAAGTCGTGCCTGGAGGCTATGTAGTAGCAAAAAACAACTAAATCAATATCTGTGTCCTTCATCAAGGACAGTCGCAACTGATTCCGACTTCCGCTTTTTACAAAAAGGCTCGAAAAATTTACCGTTGCTCAAGGAAAGGAAGTCATTAGAGGAACGACTCTTCAGTAAAAAGGCAACTTTTCGACGAAGCGAAAATTGCTTTTGCTGCCTCTCTATCCAGCTTCCTTTCTTCTTTTTATTTTGTTTTTTTTTTACCGTCATTCCCTAGGAGTTGCTGTTTGATGAGTAGGTTAACCAAGGGAAACTCGGATTTTTTTTCATTCGTCGTATTCCAACCGTCCGTCGTGCCAATTGCAAGGAGAAAAGGAACACACTTAGAATTTTCGGAGAGAAATCTGCATTTCTGATTCTTCTGTAATTTGATTGTGGGATGGTGCTCGAATTTAAGGTTATCAGAGGAGGTAGTGGAATAGGGGTGCGGGACTTTTGGTGCGTCCGGGGTAGCACGCGGCGAATAGCGCGGCGGGTTGCGCGGCGATCCGGACGAGGCAAGTCTTCGCGGGCTTCTGCAGTGGGATCCAACACGTCAGAACATGGTATCGCGGACAGAATTTACAAGGTTCTGCAATTCGAATTACATTCCAACGCGTCGATATTCAAATGCAGCGGTAGGAAGAGAAGAAAAGGATTAGCAAAAGGCAATTACAGCAATCAGAGCGCTTAGGTTGCTGGCGCTTGTTGTAGGGGGGAATCCCATGAGCGGAGAGATTCAACCATTGTTGTGTTTGGGACCAGGGTCGGTCCTATCGTTGTTACTTTCCGAAAAATTTTCACGACCCCCCCCCTCCTCCAAACCCAACCAGGTACGACCCCCCTCCGTTGTTACTAGTAACAACGTAGGGTTGACCCTGTTTGGGACTAAGCCTGAGGGGAAGAGTATCTCGTGGAGGATGTGAGCAATTTCTGTTCTACCGAGCGTATTTCCCTTCTCATGAGCCTAATTCTAGTGTCACCTTCCATTGGCCCTATTTTGAAAGTTTCCCCCAAGGACAGGAGCGCCACGATCAGCAAA
>KZ345700.1:35883-48908 GCA_002352805.1 Teladorsagia circumcincta | reverse complement strand
TCCGTTCCAAGTGTGCACATACTTCTGAAAAACGGAAAAATATTCCATCTGAAAAAATTCGAAGGTTAGCCATGCTATCTGCCCAACTTCCCTGTATAGGTTATCGACTACGAAGAATCGTTTGAGAATGGTTTCGTTACGGTAGGTTCCTTAGTTATTTTGAAATGAAAAATTTCGAGGTGTGCACATACTTTTAAAACGCACTGTATGATGCATAAGTCTCTAATTGTATGGGGCCAATGCGGTTGAAATTTGGTGAAGCAAGTAGTTCAGACAAGCCGTCCACCAGGTAAAACCTCTTCAAAAGCATAGCCGGCGGATTTCTTTGTTTTTTCCTTTCTTACCGGTTACCTCTTTGCCTACTACATACTTCGTTACCGAACGCTTAACGCCTCTAATGCGTTCTGAGACTGTTGCTTTAATAAAGAGGCATAAACGTGACCCCACTACCACCACACGACCTAACTGCAAGTACGACCCCTACAAAAAACTGCATAGGACCCCCTCGTTGAACTTGGCACGACGGACTGTTGAGGCTGCCAAAACGCCATCACGTGCGCGCTCGTCATTTGATAGGATTTTATTTTGGGAAAGAGATTGGAAATGCATGGCTAGAATCTTTAGATCTACTCCAAAATGAAATGGTAACACAGAGTTCAATGGGAACATATGAATGCTATCCAGACAGAGCAAACGAGAGAAGCCGTCGAATTAGCAGACCTACTGACCAGACATGCAAATGGGTGTGATAGCTAGCCACGCAAAGCTGTCCACAGAAAGCTCACCGCAGGCGCTAATTGCGATTGGACTTTCTTAGAATGGGGTAATAATTCGGTTGAGGTAATAAGTGTTGCTAAAAGTAGCATGAGACGAAGTTTTTCGCTCTAAAAGTTTGATGCACGTGTAAATTCACAACCAAGTAATCATATTCCCTAATAAGGTTAACGTTCTGGGCAGGGCCTGGACTAGAAGATATATGAAAGGGCAAAAAAGCGCCGGGTATTGCGCCACGCATTTAACCTCATTCAGAATCGAAGTGACATTCTGTAAACCCTTTGGACCACACTACGACTTGCAAGATCCAGTCAATGTAAATGCCAGTGTTCTATCCTCTGCGATAGTTCTAGTACCAGTTGAAGGAGAATTCCTCAATAAGGTCGGAGGCAGAGGAGGGGGAAAAGTACCTAGACGAGAGGCAGGCGACCCTTCGAAACGAGGGATTACGATAAGATTAGACTGGGTTCATGGTGGAAGTGGGGATGCTGAATAATGTCCCAGTGGCAAAAAAATCAAAGAAATCTGTCCAGAACGCGCGAAACGGGACTCCTTTCTTTGCCCACTGACCACCGACGAAGGAAGATCTGGCAACCTAGTCGTTTGCACGTGGTAACCCGATAGCCACCATCATACCAACAAACACCATGCTTTGTGATAACGCTGTCCACACAAAAGTTTTACAATAAGGCTGCTCGCAGTAAAATACTTCTTCAAGATGATAATCAAACCATTCTGCTGTTGGCAACCATTGATAGGCGGAGCCCAGGCGGAGGCGGAGCTCAGAATGGACTGGCAAGGCCAGCGCTGTAACTGGCGCACCTTAGGCCGCGAAAAAGTCACATACCGCTTCCCTTGGCCTCTAGTGCATGGACCCCCTGTTAACCGCACTCTATCGTAATCTCTCGCTTTAACTTTCGTTCACTTACTGTTGCTCGTATGTATTAGGTTGTTGCATTTGAAATGTCGCTTTTGGACGTTCACAAAATTTTGTTGAAACACCATCAATTTGGCACCTCGGAACGAGAGATGGACCTTACCTTATTGGGCTAGGCTTCGCCATTACCTACGCAATGACAAGGGGTCCTTTTCTAAAATTCGTAGCATCTGTGCGCAGGCAAACTTGGACACCCCGAGGCCGAAGTTTTTGTACACTCAGAACTGTTTCTCCTCCACAACGTGCCGCTTTGAGTCTGATAATCAGTACTTAGATGAGGTGTAACAAGAAGTGTTTGGCAGCGAAGCCAAAGGTCATCAGCCCATCTCGCATTTTTTTGTTGATGATTTTTTTCCGAGAAATCCGAAAAATGCAGCTTTTTTGTCATGAAGTGGGTCCACTAAATGATCGTTTTTCTTCTTCGCCGAGCCACTCCACGGTTTGATGTAGGTCGCATCTTGTTAACAAAAGTTTGCTCTTACCGTGCGAGCTGGATTCAGCTCCTGAAGATGTCATTAGACATTCACCGAATTTTGATCAGTCATCGTTCAAAGAAAGAAATTCAGGTAAAAAACGGAAGGGTATAGGCAACGAGTAGTCGCTTTTGTACTCCTAGATGTCCCCTTTCAAATAAATGCTCAACCACATCTAAAGATTCAAGTGGGGTCAAACTAAATCTGAGCGACATTTCAAATGCAACAACCTAATAGAATGCCGCGGCTCTTGCGGCTTAACTTCCCAACACCAAGTATGAATTTAGATTCATATGATTCTTCATGATGTTCTGCCCTGATGAGGACTTAAGGCGCTAAACAGCTAACAGAGGCACATGGTCGCTAGAAAAAATGGATATGGATGAGTGGCCATTTCATATCAGGCACCAGAAACTGTTCAACGTGCTGTACAGCGACTGCCTTTCAAACGAAACATTCTAAGAGCTTCCCATAGCAATCAATAACTAAGAAGATGATTGCATGAGATCGGAAAATCGAGTGGAAATGGCGGGCAAGAAACTCTGTATCGTCCACGATTCACGAGATAAGGGCGGGTGAGACGGAGAGGAACGGGTTATGACGATAGATGACGCTGACCTCCACCTCGGCGATGAACACCGCTCTCAATTGCACTACAACTGACCAGCCGCTCAGCAAATTGTGTCGGATGTTGTTGATGTGTGGCATTTATCATCATTCGTTGATTTATGTCTTATCTTTCAGGAGGCTGAGAGTAATGCTCTCACCCTTCAAAGATTCCTTTTCTGAGTTGCGCCATGAAACTGAGCGACTGGCCTGATTGGTAATGTCGTTTGGATGCCCTTTTCGTCGCAAAAAACGTCGAGTTTTCAATATCAGAGAGCTTGGAATCTGCTTTGCCAAGGAATTGTTTGAAAACTTGTAAAAAGTGGTAATAAAATAAACATCAAAAGCCTGTGCTAAAAAAGAAATCCAAGAGGTATGTAAATTGGATACGAGCGTAGTATTAGTGCATGTTCTCAATTATGGGTAATTAGCTTGAGCACTTGTGTTTTCCGAATGATTTATTCAGCAGCTCTTTCAACTTCTGGCAACCTCTTAGAGAAAAGGCCAACTCGGCATTAACCTACTCGCTTGGAATTCTTAGCTCTAACAATAAGCTCTATTCTTACTTAGACTTAGTTCCTCCCCTGTTGGAGAGCACATCGCGCAACGAATTCTTTCCACTGTTGCCGCTCTTGTGCAATCATTTCTCCATCACTCCTAGAAACATTCCTGATCTTGAAATCATTCCCAAGCGTGTTTCTGGGACGGCGTCTTCTTCGCTTGGCACCTGAGGTATCCAGTTTATGGCCATTTTATTTTACTCATTTTGAATGCGAACATTCAAGGATTCAAGGATGAATGAAGATTGCAATATCTGGAAATGCTTCTTCAGTCACTGGAAAACTTTGGTAATAAATGTTCGAGGAGTGCTCCCAGGACAAAACTCCTTGTTTCCGACTCAAACTCCTTTGAGAAGAACACAGAGCAGGAGGCGCTATCTACCAAAGCCAGAAAATCGTTGCGCACGCTCTTTGGAGCTTACTCACCCTCACGTTAGATGGGGTTGCCAAGGGACTTCAAGAAGCATTGCTATTCGTTTCAATTTGCCTGCTTTGGCCTACTGTTCTCCAACCTATCCATCCCTCGAAAAAAATCTAAATCTATGAGAACATTATCGCAGCAAGCTTTCCTGAACGAACTAGGAGTATGGCTTGAGTACAACTTTCATTCTTTGACCTCAGACGCGGCTGTCTTGCAGAATAGGATGATCAAGAAAAATGGAAAGATCAAAAAATAAGAGTCGAAGTGGAAGAGCATGTGGAAAAGTATAATAGTAATGAGAAGCCGGCGCCTGCGGGGGTCTGAGTCTACCTTCCCGACAAGAGGTTCCCAATTCCTTGAAATCCGACCTTATCGTGGAACGCTATTCTAACAGTGGCGTTCGAAAGAATTCTTTGTAGTGATTTTTCGTAGCCCCTTTCGCCCTCGACCAGTCCGCTATAGCATCTATAATCGTGGAGCCGCTGGAATTCGAAAAAAAAAAAAATTACAGAACAAACTTTTTAGGCGAGCATCCAACATTCTCCAAGAAAAAAATTGTCAATCCTGATCTCTAAGCTCATTAGTTATTCAAAAAGAAAACTTTTCAAGTGGATTCATCCGAACGGCTCTACGTAAACGGTATAAACATGCGTCTCTCGGCAAGGAATCCTGTCGAAACGTAGGAATGGAACGCTCCTTTTGAGAAGGAATGTTGTGAGTGAGTGCGGCTGAAGAAAGGAAGATATCGAATAACAGATTGCATATTTCTCAATTTTCTCGTGCAATGTCTAGAATGTCTGAGTGCATGGAATCCGCGGATATATGCAAAACAATGTGTACGAAAGGCAGGCGGAGGTGGGCTTAGAATATAGCATTTCATTATTGACTGCGATTGAGTACTGAGTTTTTGAAATCGCCGTGAATCAGAAATGTTAAGAAATTCTCTGTGTTCCTCAGGAAGTTGTCACGATAAGGCTGAGACTATCCAACAAGGTTGGTGGGGTGAATTACTTCTCACTCAGATTACAATCCAATTCCGGATCTTAGAACCCCGAACTGATGGGCCTGCTTGATGACATATTCGGCCTTTGATTCACTTAACCAATCGCTTCCATGAACAGAGCTGCCGTGCGTCTGAAATGTTGGAGTCTGACTCCTGTAAAATCACCTCACAAAACCTGAATCACCACGAACAGCCCTAAAAAGGTCCAATACAAACTTTAAGGCAGCCGCCTGCTCGCAATGATGTATGACTGTTTCAGGCGATTCGAGAACCTGCATCAAAATTAATACTGACAATACTGAAGATAAAATCGAACGTAACTCCTAGATATTCTTCTTTACTGCACAGTTAAATGTTGTTAGGCTCACGAGTACTTTCTAACAAGACTGATTTCAGCTTGATCGCAAAGCTAGCTTAGTAGTAGTAGTAGAAGTAACAACAAACTAGGGTCCGGAACCTCTCTATTTGATGTACTTTCGCCGATCTCAAACGCCGAGATTATGCGCCTTGGCTAAATGTGGTTCTATCAAATGTAATACCGAGCGCACAACACAACGCCACCCAAAACCTGGATCTCCTGACTAACACCAACGTTGATTCCAACAGATGGAGCAAGGGCCAAGGAGGTAATTTAACATAGCCGTTCCAGAAAACGGTAAGCGAGCTGGTTCTCAGAAAGGTGAATGAAAAATAAAGTGCATAAATGCGGCAGGATTCTACATATGGCCCTGTGTAGCCAACTGATATACAAAGCAATTGTTTGCAAAAGAAATAAGGAGTTCTCAGAAAGCAGCGACATCTCAGCTGAAACCTAGAAAATACATCCTAAATGAAATGTGAAGAATGGCGACAGAGATAGTATCAAGATGTATCGACATGGCATGATGGGAATGGCCTTCACCTTCTGAAACAATGACCGGAAGAGCGTCAATTAAAAGAAGGAAAAGCGAAGGGAATTGAAGACGACTCCAAGTAACGGCGTTGTCAACAACAATCAAGTTGGTCGGGACAGCAACGAATTTAAGAGGAGGTTGGCTATGACTAGCCAGCTGATTATGGGAGCAAAACAAAGCAATTCTCGGCAGCTGTACTACGCAGAAATTTTGGGGTTCCCCGCGAGATACATCACGTAGGGGGGGGGGCTAAGCGATGTTTTATATGTGTATAGAAATTCGAAACTGTGGATGGCTCTCACCATAGGCTCGTAGCTAGCTCCGTTACCAGCTGCTCAAAGCAACAGCGCCAGATCGAACTGGTGGGTCCATAGCGGTTTTGTGCCTGCCGACTGAATGAAAATGAAAAGTGAGGCAAAGAAAGCCGTCGGTGAAGCTCGAAAAGAAAATTTTCCTTAAATGAAGAAGGGCGGGGCCAGACGAGTTGAACGAGCTTTCCTGCTCAATGCAGCTCGTCCAAATGCTAAGATTAGTCGCCAAATGGTGACTTTGTAAGGCCATAGGCTTGAGTTAAGTAATGGTAATTTCTACATAGTGCTCTGTTTCTTCCCTACAGACACCCTACAGTCATGTCCTTATTACGGAGTTAGTGGTAGGGATTGTGAATCTTGCGAGAAAACGGCATGGCGTGTGCTTATGATGATTTTACTGCTTTGATATTTAGGTGCAAATTTGCTGCCAGGTCTGCAGCTACCCATGCCCGGTTGCTCAAAAGAAAGCCGTTTCTATCGAAGGCCTTACTCCATAATTTACTGCGATAATACATAGATGGTCCCGAAATTCGTTGAATTCTACGTATTAAAGCTTCACATGATGAAGATTTTGAAATTTGATGACATTAAGGAAAATATTTATTGAAAAACGAATTTTCACATCAGTCAAGCAATATCCAATAGAAATTCTCGATTCATGCACAAATTCACAACCAGCATTGGTGATTGATCACGGTTAAAGCGTTGTTTGTCGGTCCTTGCCTGAAGCAACGAACAACTTTGGAGCTGCTGCAGAAAGAGAATCGCTCATCTGCGAGGTTTCTTCTTCCTCCATCGAAGTCTGCATTGGCACCTTAAACAATTTAAACTGTTTTTTTTTCAATTTGTTTTATGTTTTCAATTGTGCAAATATCCGAGGACTTGGACTACACACTCAAAGTAGCTGCGATCATTAGATGTACTGCCCTACCTTGTAAAAGTCCTCCATAACTCTTACTGTAAACTTCTGTTCTGGCGTTGACAAAGAGATTATGAGTTTCTAACAAGATATCTTTTTAACCCTTTGACCACTGGTGGGACACATGTGTCCCACTTTGTAGTCAAAGACACTACCACAGTTTCAGGGGATATCATGGCAGGAGCGCCCATTTGATGGGTGAATTGTGCACATATAGAAGTTTTTTAATTCTTGCTGTGACAATCAATCGTCAGAAATAGAAGCGAATCATCCTGAGGCCATCCAGAATTCCAGGAAGGTGATCAACGTTTGGGACATATTCTACTGCAGTTACAACTCGTCGGTGATGCAGATACTGCGCGACGTTAAAGAAAGAAACTCGTACAAAAATATTGTGTGCTGCTCGCAACGCGTCTTTGTGCATATCATGTTTTACTCCGAACCATTCATAGACCACATAATGTTGACCTTTTCAAACACTTTTTTTTTGGAAAAAATTTCGGATAATTGAAGAGTTCATTAATGTAAAAATGTGAGGCTGTACATGCTCATTAAATTGTCAATTTACTAAACAAAAAAAAATCATCTGAGTGGAAATGGTGTGAGGACAAGACGGGCCGCTACTGCGCGCAAGGTCACTAGATCAAATCCCAGGTCAAAGCCAACGTACATCAGCCAAATTTCTACAAATGGCTGCCTGTTGCTGGGAGGGATAGTTGCAACGCAGAACACCTTTCTACCTCAATTTTAAACAAGTCGTAGTCTAAGGGTTAAATATGATCACCTAGAAATTTTTTCTGGGATTCTGTTGCGGGAAAGGAACTGAACTGTTAGGAATAGAGAATACCTAAGATCTTTGCTAAAATCTGAATATGGCCTAAGAATTCTTCCAGACCATGATTTTGTCAGGGCACCTATGTAAGCTACAAATAAGTAAATCAATAATTTCAGAAACAATGACGTTATACGTGTGGGTACCAACAATTTCTGGTAAGTATACATACTATGAAAAGCAGAGTTGGTATGAAATTTTGCTACGGTAGCATAATCTGTAGCGCACTTGCTCGGTAAGCAAGGGGCGCGGGTTTGGTTCCGTCTGGGGTGAAAGTCTGTTTACAACCTTGCTTTCTTGTGCAAGAATTCTAGATTTTGTGAACTCTGGGTCGCTGCCTGGGGCATTCATTTTGTTGGGGGGAGGTAAACATTCAGGTGAGTGAACCGGTCGCTGTGCTAGGGACTATTAACAGGGAAGGGATTCTGGAAGGGGTGGCAGCAATATGCATTATTCTGGTGTTTCTTCCCTCTCCTGGGCGCAGCCGTGGTGTCACGTACCATCGGTCCTGTTGTCAATTCACCCCCCCCCCCGACTTCTCAAGGAAATGAGCGCTTGCCTGAGAAAAAGAGAATAAAACAGTGACTTGTACGTTAATCCGATCTAATCTGATCCCCGCAAGTTACTGTGTAGATGGAATGGGCATTCAAGCGCTACGATGATTCTGATGGAAGCAGGTACGTGGCGCGTTCCAGAAAAGAATAAACTGCTACCTAGTCATATTTATGAAGAAGGCAGGGTATAGCAAACAAGTCCGCGACTAATATGTTTTGGTAGAAGTGACCACTACGTCTCGATAGCAACACCGCCTCCTGGGTAGAGAAGAAGAGATGGTAGATTCAGTTGGTATAGAAGTGGGTAAAGAAAGAACTGTTTACTATCTACTTTTCCATTTGAATGAATCATTGTCCGATGTCAGCCCTTTCCCCATAATTAAGGGTGGATGGGTTTGGATGAGAGAAGCTGAGATTAGCATTCGGTAGAATGTTACTTGAGCAAAGGCAGGCAATGGAGGCTTAGGTGGAGCGTGTCTCTACAAAAGGGGTCTTATAAGATCCGCCAAACGGGATTCCCAATGGATCAACGCAAAGCTCACCTGAAGCAGTGGAACACCAGCACTAGTTCGTTTGTCATCAGTGGACGCTGATCTAGTGCGAGACTGTGGCGTATCCCAGGGATCTTCTTCCTGGATGGTGCCATGAGAAGGTGGTGGTGGTATTTTCAATCTACTTCTGCCCAATGATGGATCTCCATTGTCTGAACCCAGACCACTGTCTTCCTCGGGAATTCCGGATAATCTGCAATCAAATGAAATAAATCTCTCTTAAATGATGTTCAAGTGATAGGCCGTTCTAACCGAGACCCCTTGCGACTTCTGTCTAGAGGGCTACGTGAATTATCCTTGCTGGCAATGCTTGGCGACGAGTCACTTCTACCTAAATCGATTGAGTAGTGCTTGCAGTTGTACAAACAGTACATAAGTCTGTACAACGTACCGAATGTGTCCTCATATTTAGGAGGGTAACTATCACTGGCGTCTAGGTACTCCTCTAAAGCATCTGCAGGCGGATTAGGAGAAGTGTAAGGCGACGGATACTCGGGAAGCGGATTCAGCCATGCAGCTTTTTGCCTGAATATCAAGATAAAGAAGTGAAATCAGTAAAGAGCACTTGGCTGGCTTACCGTTCCTCCATCGGATTCATCGAGCTGTCGAATTCTGAACTAACATAACTAGCTTTCTCGGATAGTGATTCGCAGCATTTCGCACACGGTTGCATACATTGGCGGCCGTTTTCCCAACTGCAAACATCAAAATCTTCTTGATCAATAAAGGAAACGAATAAAAAAAGGTGATCCGCGAATTTTTTAGGATTCACGCTCTAGCAGAGGTATTTGTGCGTTACTTCAACGAGTGAAGGATTGGCGCAAGACCAGAAAAGGCGAGACCACTCCAAACACCTTTGATTCAGGAAGTCCGCTTCAAATATTAAATGGCCCATTTCACGGGTTCCAATCGCCTTGTCACTCACCGGTGATGTCTTCCAATCCATTCCAGCACTTCTAGGAATCGGGTCTTCCGAAAGACCGATCAGCTGCTTCTAACAGTGCAGTCAGTTGACCTTTCAAACTCAGATTCCGACCTTTTATATTTAACGGGAAATACAGCTGAAACACGGAGACCCTATCCCAAATCGACTCGAGGGAAGGTCCGAGATTCCCGGTCGAAAGTAGGCCTTTCCTCAAGAAGAATGCAGTAGGACGCAAGCGGGGAGCATCACACAACTTCGGGATAATTTGACACGATCGAGGCGATAGTCTCCAGGATGAGGAATTGAACTATTGCTCCCCCCCACGAATCAATGCTACTTCTATTTACTACTACTAGGGGTGGGTGCTTTAATTCATCCTAGCAATGGTTTCCTCTCATTTTTTCATTACTGAAGTTACACCTCACTTCTTCACTGTCATGTACAAAAGTAAGACATTAGTTTGATCCCACACTTTGCCATTAATCGTTTGTGTACGCCATGTACTTTTTTTTTCCCAGAATTTGGAATTTACAAGTTTTCCTCGATAGAAAGCATCTGCAGGTAAAACTCACCATTTCTTAATATTCCTATCGGTTTTCTTATAAACCTTCCCACACATCTTGTATCGGTAACATATATACACTAATTCGATAATGGTCAGCATACTTGCTCCAAGAAACAGACCAAGAGCTCCGCCAATGTCGCCTGAAACAATGTGGACATAAAATTCAAGCCACTAACGAAAATATTTGTCACGAGATATTCTGTAATGGTCCTAGTGATGGGGTAAGATGTCGCTTATGAAATACATTTTGAAATAACGACGATGATATATAGAGAGTTATGTCGTAATGGTGATCTTCGCCGTATTTGATGCTGAATGATGAGGAGTTAATTCCTAGAGGGTGTGGGTTTTAAAAATGCGATCATTATGCTATCAAACGATATTACACGACTTGTCAGATTTGTGCTCCTTTTTCAAAGGATTTATGTAAATCGAAACGGAACTCACAAGCAAGACTCCAGAAACCGTATGTTTTACTTTGTCTCCAGTATTCTAAATGCATTTGTTGAAGAAACACGTTGACCATGGCAAAATTCTCTCTGTAATTCGTTCCTTTGAACAGTAGCAGCATCTCATCACAACTGGAACGTACCTCACGAATTTTGTCCCGAATTCGAAATTCTCTAGGTAATCCGGTAGCTCTTTTTTGAAGAGATTCGAATAGGAAGACTGTAAATGTTTTCTTTGAGCCATATTTCGTATCGTTCGTAAAATATATAAGAAAAGTGCCTGCAGTAAAAATTCACTGACAGTAATTAAGTCTTCATTTATACGAGAAGTTCCGCAAGAAAAATGTGTTCATTTATTTTCGTGCACTAAATATTGAAGGGAACGTGAAGGTTCCGAAGCAAGTGAAGCAAAAAGTATTTTTTGAAGCGCTCCTCTGGTCTCGGAAGCAACATCAAGTAATATAACTAAAATGACCGCTAAACCGACATTTATCGGGTTTAACATGGCTATTAGGCAAATCTTTGAATCAATACGAACAAAAAAAATTTGAATACGAACAAGGGCTCAACGTACCTGTAGTTCACGGTAAAGCCGCTTGAAATCCTTCAACATTTCACGGGTGGCCGTCTTAATTTCTCCAACTGTACAGTCATGCATATCGTTGACGAATTTTTCCAATCGCTTTTCATTTTCTTCTGAGACGTCGTCGAAGAACAGCAGAGTAGTAGTCTGAAAAGTGATAGATTGCACCAAAAGCTACATTATTCTTATCTGTGAAGAATGAAGGAGGAGGGAAGCAACTGGCACCTTCTACAGTTCTCCTCCTCCCCTTTACCCCGGATGAATGAGATTTGGAGTCGTTTCTACGAGGTCAGTAACCAGCCCAATCTCCCTCTGACTTCTATTTTTAATTTTTAATCAACTGAGAATCGAACACCTCGAGAAACTGTCAGCACTTTCCATTGTTGAATATTTGATGTAGCGATCATAATCGAGTGAACGCTTCTGGGCCAGGGTCAAGCGTGCGCTGAGGAATCCTCGATAGGTCGACAGGGGGGGGGGGGTCGTATTCGGCTCGTTGGGAGGATGGAAGCAGTAGGATCATCACTGTCGGAGGATTCCAAATACACAAAGATCAATAAGTGATCGATGCTGTGCAATTTGCTAGCTGTGCAACAACACCCAATAACAATGATATTCCGCACGCATAAACTTCTCATGGTTAAAAATGGTCCGCATTGTAATTCAAAGCTACCAGTATTTATTACGACAGGTTAAACAATCCTAAATTCCCAAGTTCCGTAGGATATTTTTTCTTTTAAATGAGCCACGAATATAAAGGAATGTGAAGCACACGGTGCGTCCCCGAGTAGGCCCAATCAGTTGCGCGCTCTTCAATACGACTCCCTGAAGAAAAATCATCGATTTAGGAAAAGTTGAAGAGGTTTGCGAAATGTTCCGTGTGAAATGGCAGGGAGGGATCCACCTCAACAATAAATGCAGTCTAAAACGTCAAATTCATATGTGTATAATAGTTAGAATTGAGAATCGCTAAACAATTTTACACTTTTTAGAAAGGGAAAAGCACGTGGATTTCGAATCTGCTCCTATTTTTGTACATAATTGCCTCTAAAAAGAGCTATACTCGTTGAAAGAAAGTGAATGCAGCGAAAAAAATACCCCTCGGCGGTACTCGGGCAAAAATCCTCGACGTGGGCATTTTTTGAATACTTGACGTTTTGAGCACCCCTAGACACCATTGGATAGAGAAAATTTTCTAGTTTACGATGACATATTTACTTTTCAAATAGGACGAATTTGAACGGAGTTACGGCTCTGAAAAGTTTAAAAACTCGCACTCATCACCAATTTTCCTCGTTAATTTTGCAAAAATCCTCGACGTGGGCATTTTTTAAATACTGAACGTGTTAAGCACTTTTGGTAAGCATTTTATAGAGCAAATCTTCTAGTTTATGCTGACGTGTTTACTTTTCAGATAGGACGAGCTTGAGCGGAGTTATGGCTTTGAAAAGTTTAAAAACTCGCACTCACCACCAATTTTCCTCGTTAATCAACCTAAATTGAAGATTTCGAATTAATTTCCATAATTTTCATACTGACTAGAAAGAGCAAAAAAAAAACCTCTAAATCTGTTTTCAGGTTGGGAATTCATCCTTTTCGAAGAAAGTTATAGTCATTTGAATATTCCAACGTGTAATAGTAGATAAGCTGCTCCATTGCCAACTCTATT
>KZ345699.1:101679-114101 GCA_002352805.1 Teladorsagia circumcincta | reverse complement strand
AAAAAGTGCAGTCGGTTAAATTCTGACTCGTCAATTTTAGCTGTCCCAATTCATCGATAAGTCGGACTCTTCCACCTTTGCTCCCGCAAGCCATGCCGCCGGCAACTCGATCGACAATAGGGCTCCTGTCCCTCTAGCGCCTGCTCCTCAAGTACCTACCTCCGCTCTTTCCCCTGGCGCCCAACCAAGACCGCCAGCGGTACAGGCCGCCAAGACGGTCGTACACAGGGAAAGAACTCCTGAAAAGTTAGTGCTTATTGGTATAATGGGTTTTATCTGTGGAGATTTTTCACTACGCATTAGATCTGTACTGGTTTAGATCTGCTGAAAAGGCTGTCGTTCCGGAGCAAAGAAAAGAAATCTACAAGGTCTGTTCAAATGTGCTTAATTCTTACAACGGATTTCCGAGACCCTTTTTCTTCTAAAATCTTTTGAACAATCAATGTAATGTAATCCAATAATCCTTTCCTTCTTAGGCAGAACCTCTTCCCTCCAAACCACCTGCAACGGGTAATGAAAACCTTCCTATCGTTGGACCAAGCCCACCGATGTCCGTCAATTATCAAACCGGAGAGGTAATTGCGAATTGAACTTCACCTAAGTCAAGTATACGTGGGCTTACACTCTCGAGTGGACTCACATTCACTCTCCAGCAGAATTATTCAACTGTGGTGCTTCTTCTAAGCATGAGGGGATGTTCCAGAAGAAAGCCTCGTGGATATTAGTGTAATTTTCTAGATAAAATGCTACTTTGAGTGACCACTGAAACTTTTGGCGATGTCTCTCGCTTCGTATCCGTTTGTGTGTTTGGTGCATTCTTGTATGGCCGATGTCAGACTCTGCGAATCGAGCGACTCGCTGTACGCGACGCGACCGTGACGATAGCGAATCGCCAACATCGAATCGCTCGATTCGCAAAGTCTGACATCGGCATAATAGTAGACCGCTACGCGGTGTTGCGGCCGCCATTGCCCCTTCCAATTGAGTCGTAGCACAAACTCTGCCCAGCAAACAGAACATACGATGTTGATCGGCTTTCTTGGATGCGCTACGCATTCCACTCCTACTTAAAATCATAGCGGAATTTCATTTTCTGTTGGGGTCTATGCAAAGAGTTGGATTTTAGCCGAGATGCAGTCATGTCTCCCAAAAGTTGTGGTACCAAGTATTCTCCGACCCTGGAGGGATGAAAGGCTGCGCTGACAAACAGAACTAAAAAACCTGCCATACCCCGCCTCTGCTTCCTTTTCGAGAAATTTTTACCTCTAATGCTTTGAACAATGGACCAAACAACACCGCACAACAGTCAACAAAATTCGTAAAGGAAAACAGTGGAGTTTTGGAGGAAACTGGCTCTCTCTTAGACGCAACTGCGCATCTTAGATGGTAGACGATAAGGCAGTAGTGACACATGAGCCATAATCACGGTTTCCTTCTATGATATAGCTTGAGATCGTTGAGGCGCCCTGTATTGGAGCCGTTTCACCGTCCTCATTATTTCTTCCATCGGTAGTCCTTAACAAAGCTTACCACTCGGATCTTATTGTTCGCTGTATACGGCCGTCATCGAAACTTTGGACAGATGAGAAAATTAGAAGGGTGAAGTTTTTTTGCTATGATCAATCCCTTTTTCGATGCGTTTTGCTTCCATTAAGAATCGTAGAATGTTGAACGCCTTTCGGCTTATTAAGTGACTAGCGGAGGCCAGCCGATGTAAAAATCAGTGTTTTTATCCTCCTAGATTAGTCTGGAGCCAAATAGCCAGTTACCGAGAGGTGGAGACCTCGAAGACGCGCGATTAAGATTTTAATCAATGGAAAAGCTGAGTTATGGCGAAAAGGTGCTCCACTAACGTAACCTGTAACGAACTGGCATGGTAAGCGAGAGGTGCGCTATCGAGTCCCACCTGGAGTGAAAGTTTTGTTGTTTGAAAGTTTTGAAAGTCTTGCGATATGTGTAATTAATTGATGAAGTGAAGTGTTGAGGTAGCACTCTAAAAAAATCAACTTTTTTTTAAATATCGAAGATCATTTGCTTCTGTGAATTGGCAAATCGTTAGCTTTTGTGTTTTCAGATAAAGAACAAAGCAAGTGGCATCCGTACCTTCCAGCAGTCATCTTCTAGGGTCATCGTTGAGGACTCAGGTAATTATGATCACTAAAACCTCTTTTTCGTCAATGACTATGAACATTCAAGATCTTACCGAATCTGAGCAAGAAAGGAGAGATGCGCTTTCGTGTCCCAACGGTCTGCAAGAACTTCGATACGCAGATGGACGACCGGTCATGTGCCTTCCAGGAAAGAATCAGGTAATGCTGCCTGCCATGGTTACGTCAAAGCGGTCACTTATTGAGAACCGGATGTGGTACCTTCTAAGTCGTGATTTAAATTATGCTCTTTAGTGCCCGGAGAAATCATCGTGTTATTTCAATGGAGTGGACTTCTTCTGTTGTCCCAACGAGGAGGATCCATACGACAAGCATGTGTTCGGAGGTAAATCGGTTCTGGTGGAAAGCTTGTTTCTCTACAAATCGATCTATATGTGATGCTCCTAAAAAAGGGAACGAATGCATCCACAACTTTCGTATATTTTGAAGGCACATGTCGCAATCATATCCTGAAAGTACCTCTTCCTGTATTCGTATGTCCGGGTCCCTAGGTGCAGGGGCCGTGGAACGGTCGCAGTCCACAATGGTGCTAATGCCTTCGCTTGATCGCTGCAATTGTTGCCATTTTTGTCGTTAGCAGCATGTTGCATCTATGTCCTCTCGTAGAAACGACACGCTTACCCGTTTTCCTGCTTCTGGCAGCGCTGCGCCTCCCCGTCGTACCACAGCCGACCCTACAGGGACGGGGACCGTACCGTTCGGCGCTATCACAGGATACGGGGTGACCCCTAAGATTACTCTATGAGGGAGAAGTGAGGAAATTCTGGGGAAATAATATTTGCTCACTACTCTGGAGTGTCTTCTCCCCGGCCTAGAAATTAGTTCTGTTTTTAACAAAAGGGAGATATTCCACGCAATTTTAAGTGCATTACCACCACAATGCCCCACATCTTGCGATAGCGCCGGCCGCTCCAGTGTTTTCCACGAATCCTTTTACTTTTTTCTCAGCACCTCTTGTTTAATTTTCCTGCGACTCTGTGACTCTGCGACTGTGCGGGACCAACGCTAGGGAGAAGAAGAAGACCTCTTGTTTAATTTCGAATGAAATAAAATGACATACCAGTTCGATCATGATCCGCACTTGTCAGGTTTTAGAATATAAAGGTTCAAAAGGTAAACTTCATTTCCATCATTTATCGGCTTTGAAGCTTGGCTAGGCTTGCAGGAAGCAGGTCAAGCTTGCAGTCATCCAGTACAACCAACCCTTTTATGGTGTGTGCTCATTACATCTACTAGAAATCTCGGTCACGTAGCAGGGTATTCGAAAAGGCCTTGATTCGATAGCGAGGGCAAGAGTATACGCATGACATGACAGCGCTTATGCGCACTAATGCTCACTGAAAACGCGTCAGTTGTTCTCTAAGGGATGCCAGTTTTGCATTCAAGAAGGGACTGAATCGGCCCAGTGACTTCGTAGAACAAGTGAATTTAAATAGCGAACATTTTGAGTTCCGATCAGCAGAATTTTGACCTTTGAGCCCTTTCACGAGTTAACTCAGGACTGTACCTAATGCTGTGCGGCTGCTGTTGCTCCTGGGCTGTGGAGACGGGGATGGGCACGAGCGTTTTATTGCGAAACGTGTTTACTAGAATTGGGAGCTCGGTAATACTCCTATCTGACTCACATCAGTTTACTCATTCACCTTCCTCTTGATCTGAATCTGTCAAACAGCAGTATTTTTCTCCACAATACTTACGAGGGTGATTGCTTACCTTTAGGCTACGACGGTGAGGAAACAAAGCATGGTTACAAAGTATTCGGACCTTTGAACATCCGTCGCCTTATGGACGAGGTGCCGCTTCGAGTTCGTCGAGATGTGAGATCTGTTCGAGCTCGCCGTCAAGCTACAGACAACATCTTCAGCTCTGGACCTGCCGCCTTCAATATCGACTCTATCACCGCGCCACTGCGTTTTGATGGTGGGTTTACTTGAAGTTCTGAGAAGAAAGAAATTCATTTCGCTAATTTATTTCACTAGTTACACAAGGCCGTGATGTGTGTCCGGAGATTTGAAGTAAATACGATTAGCCTGGCTTTCGCTAAAAGAGAACGATATAATATAGTAGCTATCATTACATGATCCTTGGCGACACAGCGGGATTAATCGGTTTTTCAATGGCGGGCGGCTTCTTATTCTTCCTCTCTTATGAGAAGATTTTATAATATTAAGAACTCAACTATGTGGGGGAGCACACTGATAAACTGCCACCCTGAATGTTACATTACTTGATTGTTGTTCAAGTACACACGGGATCGCTGGAGCCTCTTACTTCCAAAAAGTCAACGCGAATGGTCCGAACAGATCAGATCCATGATCCACTCATCATGTGTTGCAATTATTATATTATGAGAGCAGGAGTACTGGGTTATGAAAAGAACATTCGCCCCGTCGAGACTCGAAACCGAACCCCTTGCTTACCGGGCAAGTGAGCCACAAGTTCCAATACAGGGTCACCGTTACGTCCTCACTCAGTTTTCAGAGGACGAATCCACGATCAGAGTGAAAGTCGAGTTAGTAGTAATTTACCTGGTTGAGGGACCCCTCCTGAGGGTGCGGACTGAAGCGCAATTGGCACCGGAGGAGTTAATCCCTTTGAACTATTAAGGCGAGTGATTCGATAGACTGTGGGCGTGCGCTTGGCGCGGCGGGCCAGTGCACGCCCACAGTCTATCGAATCACTCGCCGCATATCTATCTGCAGGAAGTGGGAGATAGCAGAGAGAGCGTTATGTTGAGGAGGGCACAGCGATGGAAGTCGCATCAACGCCGAGATCAAGGGGAAAGGAAGGGGTTCCATTTCTCGGGTTCTGGGCCGTTTCCCAGGATTTTTCTTTCATTGGTGTGAAACTCATCATCGCTAAGTAAATTTGAAATGGGTTGCCTTTTCTGCGTGTATTCGTCCTTTAAGCCTAGGGTAAAACGGTGCTCAACTAGAAAAACTTGTAGCGCACTTATCCGACAAGCGAGAAGTGCGGATTCGAGTCCCACCCTGGGCCGAAGTTTGTTAATAACTCAGTATTCTTGTGGAACATCCGCAGCGCGAACTGTGGCGTCAAAACACCAGTTAAGAAACAAAAAAACATTTTCAAAGCGTTCCCACCTTTCTGGGAACTTCATACTGAAATTCCTTGTTACAGATGAGAAACCTCGAACAGTGTCTCGAGCTCAGCGAATGCGTGCCAAGCCATCTCCACCACATCACGGAAATCCAATCTGTATCGAACCATTGGCTACCGGAGACTGTGATGCTGCGCATTTGAGGTATGGCCGCTCTTTTTTCCACGATCAAAAATTTGAATATCTAGAGAATTTGAAGTAAACGAGCGTCGATGTGAAACGTATTGGAAAGCCATTACATCAGTTTGATTGAAAGCAAGGGTTGGGGACTTTAAAGGAGTGGTACACATATTGTTTACATACGACCAAACAAACTTTTGATGCTAACGAAGTGAAAAAAGAAAGAGAAACTATCATCATCCCTCTTGCCGGCGAGGTTTCCAGGTGGAGGCTTTATTAGTGGCCTGAGGTTCCAGCGAGATCGTCTTCTTCAAAGGCGTATGCCGTCAGAATTCTAATAATGTTTCCACCTAAAACTTTGTTGGCAGATGAATAATATTATAATTACAACAATGCTGAGATTGTTCAAAGAGAGAAGTTGGAGATTGCTGAAAATTAGAACATAAAAGCTATCACACAACATAGGTGGACCCTTTTAAGATTAGTGACGATTCGAGAAAAAGTTTCGCGGTGCGCTTTTGTTACCGTAATTTGTGCTTACATTTGAATGTCGAGTCCGCAACAAAGGTAATCACGAGTTCAGGTGAAAAGGCATATCGCATAGACTCACAAGAACGCTTGGTCGCGAACAAAACTCTTGCCTCATAAGGGACTTGAACCCGCGTTTCTTACCATTAGCCGGGGTACCATTACATCACACCTCAGTTTCCATGGTACACTTACCATAGCTTGTCAGCACTCACACGTATAACGTGTCGAGCCGGTTATGACCCCGAGGCTGAAAGCTTCAGCAATGATTCATCATTGCTGACAAGCTATGGTAAGTATACCATGAAAACCTGAGTTGGGAAGAAATGGTACCACGGTAGCGCACTTGCTGGTTCGGCAAAAGGCGAGGGTTCGAGTTCCGCCTGGGGCGAAAGGCATTCAGCATTCTTGTGAAACATTCGCAAGGCAAACTGCAGCCAAGCCCAGCAGTCAACAAATAAAAACATAATAGCGTCACTGAGGGCAAATTTTTCACTCCTAACGTACTCGAGCTTCACCTATAAAAAGTATCGCTGGCAACATGAGTAAGTCTCGAACTGCGAGCCTTTCTAGGTACTACTACGACCGCGACTCAGACAAATGTCGACTGTTCTACTACACCGGTTGCAAGGGAAACAACAACAACTTCGGTAGCGTCATCGATTGCCAAAGGCTTTGTGTTCTCGGCGGACAGCGTGAGTTGATTTTCTGCCTGAGCTATACCATTCACCTGATAGTTCATGGCTTCTTTCAGGACCTAAACCAGAATCATTTGCCACCCCTCCTCCTATCCTTCGAGGACAATGTCCCGATGGTACAGCACCTTTGGGTGGATCGGCCCCCGTACTTTGCGGAAACACGACCGACTCCATCGGTTGTCCTATTGGATTCTATTGTCTCCGTGGTCCTCCAGATGTCTGTTGTTCGAACAAAGAAGTGGCTAAGAAAGGTTCCATTCTCAATTCCTTTGTAGCTCTTGATACAATTGTCCTGCACGTAATTTCTTCTAATTGCTGCTCTTTCAGTAGAGAAGGGATCTGTCAGGTTCGCTCCAGAAGCTCCTGGTGTGCCAAGAGGTGAGCCTCTTGCGTATTTCTTCGAAGTTGTTCCATGTTGACGTGTCCGACTTTTTTTGATCTTCTTACTTGAAAAACCCTTACTTAAATCATCACCTTCATCATTCCGTTCCAGCTTATTCTCGCAATTCACTGCTCGCGACGCCCAAGTTTATGTGTCCTGACGCATCCGACCCTCTGATGGCCTCAAACGGGGAACCAACGAGCTGTGGCGCTGGATTCGATGGCATGAAACTCTGTCCCAAAGGATTTTACTGTGCGATCGACGTTGAGAAGCAATGTATGTCACCAATTATTCAATTCTTCATTTCCCACACTATAACTTGTGGTTTCAGCACGAATGTGCTGCCCTTTGTATGGAGCAGCCGAACGAGTTCCCACAGAGCAAGGATCCCCTCCATATCTGGGGAGACGCCCTTCAAATCCTGGTGAAGTGTTGGAGCGCGGATCGCTTCCATCAGATCAATCGGAGTTTATCACTAGAGCGATGAAAGGTAAGGAAATACATTTCTATTTCATTTTCTTGAGTTTTTCTTTTGTTTGGGATGCTTCCAATGTCGCAGAAGGAGCACATTCTATCAGGCAGCCATATTGAATAAGAAGAAAGCTTTTTTAGAAAAGATGCAAGAACAGCTTCGCCAGAAGCTGGAAACCACGACCTCTGTTTTCGGCGAAGAATCGGAAGAGTTCGAGGATGAAGCAGAAGAGGAGGAAGATGAGGAGGATGGAATGGCTCACCTTATGTTGAAACCAGCCGAAGCTCCCCAAACGAAAGGTATCAATATAGCTTTGCATTCACGGCGGACCTTTTCACCTCCGTATTTTTTAGTCACTAGCAGCTTGACGACAGCGTTGCCTGAATCCGAAGATGAACATCCCATCGATCTTCCTACTGAGCCTCCAGCAGTGGAGGAAACACCAGTCGTGAAAGCAGTAGAGGACAAATCAGTGTGCCAGATCAAGCCTTCTGAAGGTTGGAATTGAAAACACACTCATTGATTCTCGGTTCAAATTTGCAAGGAATTCAAAGGTTTTCTCTGTAGTGGTCAGTGTACTCATGACACTGTTGTAGGTCGCGCCTGCCGTGAAGACGAAGTGCCACCTCGAACAAATCTGCACTACTTCTATTCGCCCAAGGATCGCCGTTGTAAGCTCTACTTCTTCCGCGGTTGTGGTGGAAACGCGAATCGCTTCGAGAAAAAAGCAGACTGTGAACGACTCTGTTTACCGTGAGGTGAGCAGCTATTTTAACGAGACAATAATCACAGAACTCTGAAAAGGAAAGTAAGAGAAAGTGAAATTTTTTGACCTCCCGGAGCCAGGTTTTGTAAATGTGCTAGGCTGGGGCTTCCTATTCATGAGGCCTCTGTAAGCGGAGAACCACGAAATATGAAAGTCTGCCTTGAAAGACTCCTAAGCTTGTTGTAGTTGACTACATTAACTGCACAATTTTTTTGCTGAGTGCGAAAGTTCTGAGAGGCAAATTTGATTAGATTGTTGTTCTGCCATTCTCTTGCCACAATGTATGTGTGGTACGGCACCGTGCAAAATAATATGAGCAGTCGGAAATTGTGAGGTGAGTGGTTGAATAAGGGGATTGACGGTCCAATTTAGGCCAATCGTTGCGAGTAACTACGAATTGGTTGGTTTGAACGAGTTGTCCGGTCAAAACATGGACGGAGCAGAGGGGCAACGTTAGCCCTCTTTTTGGGTCAGGTCAACAGAGCTGCGCGTTAAGGCTAGACTGAAGCTCAAGCCTAAAGGAGGATTTCAGGATGTCGGAGGTCGAAAAAGAGGGAAGCACCATGTTGAAAGGCAATCGGGCCCCTATGGGTGCAGGAAGATGCGCGTTCCGCAGTAAAGAGTATGCCTCCAACGGAGCAGCATGACCATACCCGTGTCGCTAGCGCTGCGGCTCGCCCACCCTTTCACCGTCTGACTCTTGCCGTTCAGGAGAGATAGCGTTATCGTGGAAGAGAGCAGCGCCGATGAGAAGCGCATCAATGCGAAAATCAACGGGCGAAGGGGGTACCATTTTTAGGGTTTTGAGCCGTTTCTGATGTTTTTTTTTATCGCTACTCCACTGACCTACCTTCACTTAATAATGGGCGCTTTTTCTTTGTAAACTCCTCCTTTAAGCTTAGGATTTGCTCTCGAATTAGATTATGCTTGAGCCTAGGGTTAGGCGTAGACCTAGGCTCAGTCTTACTGCGAGCAAATCAGTGGTGCACTAATTTAACGTGATCTGACCTAAGGAGGAGAACGGGTATACTCGAAGCAGAGGGGCCACACCGATCGGCCCAATCGCGAGCGCGCTGTCCTGATCGCACATCCTGCAGCTGATCGTGATCACGGTGCCAGGTCACTGATTAGGAAGGAGCAGACGTAGCAGAAAATTGACCCCCTTGTCCAAGGCATACACCCTCAACACTGCATCCATTGAGGAACTCTCAAGTTGATTATCGGCTTTTCGCTTGCTAAGCTTCGGTTTTCGATCCGAAAGGCCTGTACTCTGAATCGGAGAGATTGCCTGGTCGAAATTGCCTGGTCTTCCTGCACCACTCAGTTACCGCTTGCACCCACAATCACTTCCCACCATGACTCCACGCTTGCAATTGGAGAAGATCGACTGTGAAGGCTTCTCTCCATGTTCTCTATGGCACCCACAAACAGCAGACGCTCTAGGTGTTCTGGCTGCGTGCTCTGTTGACAGCTTATGGTGTCATTCCCCACCCACCCCACTCCCTTCTGACGGTCATCGGTTTCAGGAGAATGTTTGCAAAAAGCGTTTCCTTGATTACGACAACCTCAAAACATACATGAATATCGTGGGTTTTGACTAAAATTGAAAAAAAAACCGAAACATGGGCCCGAGTGTCTCGAAATTTTCACACCAATCCACTACTGATATTGCCACAACGGCATTCACTCCTGGCGGCAGTTTAATCTGAATCGAGCGCTATCTGGACCCATAGTTCAGTGATACTGGTTGCTAGCAAACAAAAAAAAATGTGTGCCATGTTTTTTGCCATTCTAGAACTCATGAATTTATGTCTATAGAAGGTTTGGTGAGGCAATTCTGTGACACGTACGTGGCGTCGAGGATGACTGCTACATTGGGGATCAGTTCAATCCAATAAGTTATAGCAGAAGGTTCAGCAAAAGCTGGAATTCAACTCACTTTCGAAAGTAGAGCAGCTAGACAGCGTGCTTCAACCCTCATGAATACTTTGAACCGGAGTGCCAGAGCCCAGAGGATCCCCTACGAGAGAGGTCTTTTAGAGCAAGCCGTGCTTTTTGGAAACGATTTCTCGCATATTGTAGGGACGCATGTATGGACCACAACCATGTTTCGTTTTCGCGAACAGTTTCGGTAGTACCAAAAAGTCGTGAATGAAACCCTCAATGGTTCGCTCCCCCGCGGCAACTAAATTTTGCAGGGCTTCAGAATGGTACTGACAATGAAAATGACGTCTACTTCTGACATCTAGCGCGATTCGGCACCAATCCGTAGGCGCCAGCCCAAATGTAAAACTCAGTCCCTTCGAGGGATCGAACTTGCAACACTATCTTTCACACCTTTTTTGGTACTGCTAAAACCGTTCATCGAAAACGGTACATGGTATTGTGTTCCCTAGATGCATCCCTACAATATGCAAGGAACCATTTTGAGAAAAGGGTGGTTTGCTCTGAAAGACCCTCACCCCTTCCTGATTGGATACCGCTACTGATATTCTTCCTAAGCGTTAAATTCTCGATAAATTCAGATGTTTCAGGAGCTTATCTTGCTGTTTCCCAATGTTCGACACGTGTAGATTTGTGCTTTCTCAGAATATCACTGTTACATTCCGTTGTTTGGTGCGATCACTTTTCTTGTAAGTGTTCTCTTATTTCTACTGTATTTCTGTGAGTCAGCGTTAAGGCGTAAGGCTGCTGGTTTGCTGCTATTTGTGATAATGCTGTTCATCTCGCCTCCTTTACTTTCGCCTTGATATCGTCCGTGTAGCGTCAGGTTTTGCCTGTGTGCAATGTTTGTGCCTTATTGAATGATGTTCTTCCACTTTGTTAATAAAACTCGAATTTCTATGTAATATTTTTTGTGTTACTTCAGGAGTTCATTCTGCTGGAAACAGAGATACAACTCCATTCGTAGTGCGACTGTTTAAGGGGTCTTCCACGAAAGAAGCAAAGGTCGAAAAAGGGGAAATTGCCTAGTGGGGAGACAGATGGACGTCAGGAAGGTGTAGATTGACACGCAGTCGGCAGCGGAAGATTTGAACTCGGCGATCTAGCATGGCTCAATCTTGGCGCACTTGGCGATCCACGCGCATAGATGGCCTAATCATTCGCCAGATCCATACGCAGCAAGTGATTAGACAGCAGGGAGAGCGTGCCATTGAAGAGGGCACAGCGATTGCTGTCGCATTCATGCCGAGATCAAGGGGAGAGGAATGGGTCCAATTTCTTGGGTTCTAGACCGTTTCTCATGGTTTTCCCTTCTTTCTGGTACCACTCACCATCCATAACTTAATTTGGAATGGGTTGATTTTCCATCGTAAATTCTGCCTTGAAGCGACATCTTCAACCAGCTATCCCCAGGCTCTCTCGAAGGATTCCTCTTCGGCGTAGTTGCTTTCGAGGGGGCCATAATATTGCGTGCGTGAAGCACACTTTATGGAATGGTGCTGTCAGTTAACTGAGTCGCTCAGTTAGTCAGATAGCCGGCAATCTGTTCCACTTTGTTGAAAATATGTTATAAAAGGACAGGCGAACGCATCCTATCGACAAGGCAGTGCCTAAGCAGACGTTTAAGAACGCACCGTAATGAATCGTGATACAATCCAAACATGGTTCATCGGCGTTCCGTACCCACAGTAGCAACAGCTGATTGCGCAAATTGTTCAAGAAACTATATTCGAAAAAAAGTTCTCGATGCACTAGGGGGATGTAACTGCAAATAGCGAGTGTTTCGTGGCTCAAGTCTTGAAGCCGATTCTGCCTGCTCAACCGTTTCGTGGGATTGGTTATTTGGGGTTAGATTCGCTTAGAAGGAAAACATTGAATCACCAATTAGAACTAGTCATGGCAATATACAAATCTTACACGAGTTAGATGGCACACGAGCTATGCTTGGAAATTGATAGGTTCCCCCATACGTCTGGTCATTTCTACAGGGTGGGCAAAAATTACGGTAACAACACTAATTGGTTATATAAAAGTGATAAGACCGAGAAGTGGCAAAGCAACAACACACTCATGTTGGTGGAAGGTTCTCAAACAGGAAACACTACTACTCCTTGAAGTGGCCGCTTTCTGTGTTGTTAAATAAACGATGATTCCCGAGAAGGTCTTCGACCCTGTTGTGTAGGTAGGTGTTAGCTAGTAAGTCTGAGGCTTTCACTAATGACTGCT